>JAUEKZ010247727.1:3110-16689 GCA_031471865.1 Melibe leonina
GGCTATGGTCATATAAGCGGCCAGGGGTAAGTAAGATGACAGGCGCGTGATTTTGAAAGAAAGTCTCAGTTCACCTGATTGATGCTGAGGACATTGCCCAAGACAGGCATCAGTGTGGATGGCAGTGGCAGTAGCAGCCCTATGTGTCAATCACTATGCATGGCAAGGACTAAGGTGTAAAATTGTATAGAGTAAATATCATTATCATCACGTGATAGATAATACTCATTTAAACAGCATTGTTTAAAACTTTACATTACAGACGGGTTATGTCGTTTGTATATATATGTAAAATACATGTTGACATTTCAAGCGCACAAATACCACATTGGCAGCTTTCACGTCACACTATATAATGGTTTTCACCTTGATCATTATCCACCATCAAGAGTTTTGGGAACTATAACTGACAAAAAGGGAAGTTCATATTGTTTCCTTACGTTAAGTTCAATTTAAATGCATTTGATTTGAGGTTTTCAAGAGCACTTTCTAAAACGAAGGTAATCATTAGCAGTTGCCAAGTGTTGAAATGAGAGTTGAAAGTGTTAAGTATAGAAGAAGAAGAAAAAAAACCAAAATAAATAAAACCCTAACAAAACAACAACAAAAAACCAGCAGAACATGATAATGATAGAAACCTTTCTGCATCAATGTAAAAACAGTCAGACCTTAAACTGCCAAACACAGACACATGCACAAAACACCATTAACTAAACCATGATAAGTTAAAAAGAAATAACAAAAAGTATAGACGGGGGGAAAAAAGGACAAGAAAAGAAAAGAATTCAGTTGTTATGCTATAACAAAATTTAAAACACCATCATTTGAATTTTGTGATGTTTTTTACTTGAAGTGTTGTTTTTTTTCATTATTAAAAACTTAAAGTTCACAAAAAATGTCTTAATCTGAAAAAAACAAAAACAAAAACAAACAAAAAAGCACATAAAAGTTGGTACCAATGACAATTTACCAAAGAGGGAAAAAAATGGACAATTGGAACAAACAGAAAATGACAAGGTTTTTTTGGTGTAAAATTACACACAGCATAATCTGACAAATGACACACAACAAGTCGTTAGTTACAAAACAAATGACAGCTTATATGTACAGAACAAGTGCAGTCTTACCCAGACCTCTGTACAGCAATGACAAAAGATCCAAACCTTGTACTTGTAGGTAGTGGGTATATAGTTCATTATTTGTTCATTCCATTCAAGATATAAAAAAAGGAGTGGAGGAAACAGGCATTAGTCTATGTATGATAAAATAAAACACGACATAATATGCAAGTATAACCATTACATATTACATTATATATATATATATATATCTATATATATACGTGTATAGATTCAAGTGCGTATCAATCATCCTACAATCTGTAGTAATGCGTAAAAATCACTCAAAACACACGAAACAATCGTATAACAAACCGTACACAATATAATGTATAATCTCAACAAAAAAACAAAAAAAGAAAAAGAAAAATAATCCAACAAAAGAAAACTTTCGTACAAAAACATTTTATGCAGATTAAAGAATATCGCAATTATTAAAAGATATGTTGTGTTTAATTATTTTTTTCCTATGGACAAGAAAATTTCACAGCAAGTATGAATTCACCTGTGGTATATAATTACACAAATCAATTGTTTTTTCACTTGTATAAATTTCATGAGTAAACGTTTTGTACAGCATTGCTCTTCACAACTCTATATGGCCAAAACATGAAACAAAAAACAAAAAGGAAAAAAAACAAAAGATAACGGGTGAAACAATTCCATGCATCATCAACAACGTAATGGTTCATTTTCAATGTGACCGTCGGAAATTTGGGGTTTCGCATGCCATCACCACGAGTGAAAAACAGAACTCAACCAGAGCTTCCGTTTCCAAGAACATGAATGAAGACCACACAAAGACGACCTTGTCGTTCTGCTACTCGTAATAAACTGTGATAGCTTGAGTGCACAGGGTAAAAAAACAACTGACAACTTACTTTTTTAAGTAAAAGAGAGAAAAAAAAAGAAAATGAAAAAAGGATATGATATTAATAAAAAAAATAGTTCCCATTCCTTGGAAGAAACAACAGTGATTGTGAATCATTGGGAAGGAGGAGGAGTAGGCACCTGCCATGTAGCAGCTTAGCATAGTCATGACCAGCAGCAACTCTATTCTTTTCTCTCTCATCAGAAGCTAAACGACTGAGTACTTTTAGTAATATTTAATAACATTATTAAGGTTGTTGTGGGTCTGTCCTGAGGAAGGCCTTAGATCAAAACATTGACGTCATTTTATCTTTGTCTCTACCATGTCTGTTACTTATAACCTTTCTATTCCTTATCCTACCACAGGCTAGGCAGTCCATCTTAATATTAGGAACTCTTTCCTTTTTTTAGCAAGCAGTTCCAGACGTGCCAACTAACTGTGATAACCCGTGGACATTTTTTTAGCCCCTACTTCCCAAATTTACTGTGTTTTCAAATCATTCATAGTTTATATGCCCCAAAATGCATACATACTTGTACAATTTCAGCATAGTTTTATTGCTCTGCAATAAATAAGAACGCTTCCCATTTTGAGATTTCTCTGAAGCATTAATTTCACTGTGCAACCATTGTATACTCTCTTTGCGTTGGTCTAATCGAACGAGAAAACTTGCAATATGTTTTAGAAAACTATTTGATTTCTTGCCTGTTTTTTGGGGGTTTTTTTTGCATCTATACTTTTCAAAATTTTCATCGATGTGCAGATTTTCTACCATAATGTGTATAATTATAACATCCAATAGCACCCTGGTTGGCAAGTCTGCAGTTCTCTGCTTTCCATTGACAAGAGCAATCACCCTATGACCCACATGTCTGTTGCTGCATTCCTTATTTGGTACACGCATTAATGCCTGCCCAATCCCAATGAGGAAACAGTAAAAAAAAACACCCCAAAGTAAAGATTAAAAAAACCTTTAAAAAAAGTATTAATAAATCATGTTTAAAAAAATATTTTTTTTGAAAACACAGAACAAAAAAAATATTAACATATGACATGAGTGAACATTTTGAGTTTGAGTGCATCCGTTTTTGCAAAACTGTTAAACATTCTTAAAAGTCAGGAAGTAGTTACTGTACACAACGGTGTACACGCATGATACGTATAAACTCCATCATATTTTAACACAATACATCATTATAAAAAGACAGCAGAGTATCATCATAGTGTTAATAAACAGCAAATAAATGAATGAATGAGTGAATGAATGAATGAATGAATGACTGAAGGAATGAGCACACAAAAAAAAAGACAAATATAATATACAGACTGATGTCACTCCTGGTTGACTGAGCAAAGAAACCCAAAACCCTTGTTCCTTCATTATTATACCGTCAACAGATTCGTATTGTAACGGTTTCTGTATCTGTCGCCACAATCTGATACTTTGGTCCCATTCGCATTATTTATAAGATTTAAAAAAATAAAAGATGCAAGTTATGCGTAAAATAAAATATGATATTGATCATCGATGAAGTATGAACCAAAATGATATATATATCATGATCAATTCTTCACCGATGACACACAATTTTGTTCCAGGCTAAATCTATACAAACATTCAATTCTACACAGAATGAAAACAAACCCTTTCAATTTCACAGTGACAATAATCATTGTAAATGAAATGATGATTTTCTTCTTTTTTTTCAAATTCATTAAAAAGTGACAGTGACAGCATAAAAAAAACCAACATTGTCATCATCTGACATAATATATCATCATTATTATTATTATTATTATGTGATTATGAGGGAAGCTGAAAAATGATATTGAAATCTATGTACAGATGATTTTTTTTTTAAAATGACAACATGATGATGATGAAAACAAATTCATGTTACTTTATGATTGGAAGTCAAGTCACCAGTCCTCTCTTTCATTTCTATAATACAAAAAGGCGGGGGGAAAAAGTTTTTGATTCTATGTACAAAACATAGTTCCAAAAAAGATAAATTCAATTAATCATCAGTGAAACATTTGTGTGAATATAGTCAGTAAAAATCTCTTTACTTTAAAAGACATGTACTGTTGGTACTCTGGCCCAGGAATGCCCACTGATATTCTACAAAGACTAGTAAGTAAAGAAAGGTGTATCAAATCAAAATCTTAAATTAAACATTAATTTGAAAAAAAAAAAAGAAAAAAAAAGGACTACATTTTCATCATGGTTTGTTGATTTGGACAAAGACACATGTTATCTCATCTGTATTCTAGGACTGCAATGGACATGTGGAATATTTTGACCTTCTTCTCCTTCTTCCTATTAACCGACTGACTCGGCTGGACTGAGTATCACTGTCAAATAATAACAGAGAGAAACCCTGGTAAATCTTCTGTCTACCTTTAAGATAAAATTAATCCGGCCACAGACGGCCTAATTGGCTAGCTAGAACCTTGATGGAATCCGATCTTGAGAGTGTGACAAAGTCTATGCGACAAAAGAGGTCAAATCAAATCTACTAAGGCCTCATGCACGTGCAGGTGCGGCATCAGACAGCCGACCGCCTGCTGTCCCTACCCAACGACGGTAGCTTGAACGCCTGAAGGATTTGTCTTAACTTTTACCTTACTACACCAAATTATTTATCGCCATCAGTGACTGTAACACAATAAAACAAAAAAGGAGAAAAAGACCCAGATTTATGGGGGCAAAGAAGTAAAACAAAAGAACTGAGTAGGGAAAAAAGAGGAGAAAACCTCCTTAAAAAAGGAGGAATTCCTCCTTTTAGAGGAAAACTATCCTCACTGCGTCATAACGGCAAATTTTGCCCCTGCTTCACACACAAGGATGAGGGCTGGGATGTCCCTGTCTTCCTTAAGGACAGGACCAAAACCAAAACACATGTTTCCCCTTTGGGGAGGGACAAACAGAGATGTGCCCACCTTTTAATAAAACAATCTCAAGTTAACGCTTTCATTGCAAAGGTTATTCTCAAACGACTTACTATTACTATTGTTTGTGTGTTCATTGAGAGTTTTAGGGCGCTTGTGTCTGCTACCGTAATGGCCCAGAATAGCGGTATGTCTGCACTACAATCATAAAATAGTCTAAGATTGAGCTTGCTTGTTAAATAATCTGAAAAGGACTTCATTTGTCTGTACACTGTATGAACTCACTGGTTAAAACATGATTAATCCTGGACCATGATTCTGATTCTGATACACATTTTATATGAACTTTAAGAATAAGTTGAAAATTCAGTACTTTGTAGACTTTTTTAGGGTTTCATTTGTGTTAGCTTTGTAACATTCATCGTATTTGACATGCGACTGTTGTTGTTTTTTTAATCTTAAAAAACTGGAAATATCATAACTCTGTGCATTACACTTTACACTATGAATATTTTTTATTTTATTTTAGGGCTATCTTAGTTGCATTATTAAATTTCAAGGGTCATCAGATGGAATTGAAATTTTTTAACCCCCTGTCACAATTTTGCAGTGAACCCATATATACACAGTTCACTGGCCATTAAAATTTTTTGCCACTTTTTTTCCAGATTGCAAAACCCAGACAGTCCTGGTTTATTAGGATAGTTAGTTGGTCTTTATGGGGACCATTACAGTCATATCATCTTTTACTATCATTTTATACACACTGAAACAGGGGGTGGAAGAACACACCAAATAATAATAAATGAAAAAGAAAGAAAAAAAAAGCACAGCTATAAAAGCTTTCATATCATAACACAATCAAGTCTACAGACAGTCGCATAGTTTTATATATACAGTTCAGACATTGACAGCACTTCATGTCAAAGATGGGACAGTGTCAGCTGGTCACAATAAAAATACACACAAAGCCTACATGATATGACGTCTGTCTCAAAATAACAAGCTGTGGGCTATTATATCTCAACACTCAACTCTGAAATATAAAATATATATATAAATATATACATATGTATAATATTGTCTATCATTAAAATCAATTATCAACACGATCGTATTCTTACTTGTAGTATATAAAAAGACAACAAAATGAAAAGAAGATACCGTTGAGACAAAATATATATATATCATATATACAATGAAAAAACAATAAAAACCGAAAAAAACTACACAACTCCAATGTTTAAAAATTGAACCTCAAAATCCATAACATAGAATTCTTAAGAGAAATTCTTAGGTCTCAATTATATAAAGAAAGAGAAAAAAACAAACATAAACCAATATCAGATCTTTTAAATTTAGTCACCCAAAAATCTTGACTGATATAAAACTAGTCATCGCATTCAGATCTTGTTTCGCTACCATGTCCTGTATAATTCACAACATATATATAATCATGGAAAAGTATGTTAATCATCATCATACTATTACCAATGTAAAAGTCCAACAGCGTTATGTATAATATTTGTTATCCGTAAAGACTGCATCATTCGTTCCAACAGCCATGTTACCTTTAAAAAAACTTGGAAGATAGTGGGAATATTAGTCAAATCACCTTTTTCTAAAATAATTGTTTGTTTATAATTTTTAAAAAAATTAAAAATTTTAAAATACATAAAATACAAAACAGTTAGCTTCCTGTGTCAGAATTGTGTTTGTCCATTAATAGTTCCAAGGAGGTACTTTTAAATGCTTAGGTCATATATCATTATGAGCCAACTGGCAGAGAAATAAGGGGAATCAACCCATCTCACAAAGGTGTAACATTTAAGCAGTTGAAGTCTCCGTCCCCTATTTTCTTCAAAACCTGTTTTACAGAGCATGTCATTTCTTCTAACAATGACAAAACACGAGAAAAAAAACTTGAAGGCATGAGTCTCTGTCATTTTAAACAAACATTTAGAAAAGGATCAATCTATGTTATGATTATTAGATACTGAAAAATAGAAATAAAAAAATCTAATAACAATAATAAAAATCCTATTCTTTTTGTTTTGATTGTGACATTAGGGAAAGGAGAAAAAAAAATCATTCCTGTAATCAATCATATTATTATATTCAAGAGAGTAATTTTTAATATGAAATCGGTTTCATGTGAGAGCACTTTCTTCAACTAATGAACGTTTGGTGTATTGGACACTATAAAAAACATTTCAAAGTTTGCGTAGCTGAGAAACAATAACAACAAACAATTATAACAAACACTGCAATCACGGAATACAATTACAAACATGGTCATCGTTTATAATTCACTTATTACCATAAAAACAATTTAAAATACAGAACAATTACATACAGGTTCACAATCAAGTTTTGCCTAAAGATATTTTTCTGAGATCCACATACAAACTGCTTGAGCTTGACTGTCCTTATCTTGAAGAAAATAACCGGCAACAACGACAGGACAGAGAAGTGTTTTGAATGTCTGATTTATTTACTTATTTAAGTACGCTTGTTACAAAATTTGATCATTAATAATCTAACATATAAACAACAGACTTTTAATTTTCTTTTCTTTTTCTCTCTGGTGTAAACGTATCAAGTTCAGTTATAGCGGGCACGCCATGCAATATAGGTATGATGATATCAAAGCGCTCAAAGACGGCTGAGCAAGTCTCGACCAGAGATAGAAATAAAGAGAAAGAGTCGACCCAGAAAGAGGGAGGGGGGGGGGGGGGGATTGTTTTTTCTCTATCTGTTGCTAGGGTTTTAGGGCTTAGTTTTTTTAAAATCAGAGTAAAGATCATCTGCTTGATTGCAGAGGGGAAATAATTTATGATAATAATAAGGGGGGGGGGGCTGGAAATCATTTGCTTCTTGTTTGCTTTATTTGTTTATTGAGAGTTTTAAGGCGCATATAAGCACCCAGGGGTAAGTAAGATAATAAGGTAGTTCAAAGAATAGCCAGACTTTGACCAAGCCAGGATCGTTTTAAGGAGAGATGATTTACAAGGGGGGAAAAAAGGGGGAGGATTTATCCAGTACTGATCAAAATGTGATACTAAGTAAGCAAGTAAGTAAGTAATTTTAAGTACCATAGAGATATACTGTCTTATCTCAGCATATCTGTCTATTTCAACTTTTCACAACTCAATCCTAAAGAGACTTGAACATTTAGAGAGAAAAAAAAATTTTAATATGAAGGACTTGAAAAGGGAGAAGACCACAAGAGTGTATCTTTTACAGATAATGTTCGTTTAAAAATTCAAATTCTTAAACTCCATAACTTATCATAAGAAAAAAAAAAAGCACCGTCCCACTCTTGAGAAAAAAGAAGGGGGAAAAATAGAGCACATATTTTGAGACACTTTGCATTTAGATTCAATAAAAGTTTATTAGTAAACCAGAACCTAAGAGCCCTATGCCACTGCCAAGCGTGTTAACCCTTTCAATGCTAAGGACGCCAAAATCTTCAAGATCAGACTTTTGGCATATGTCAGTTCACAGAAATCTGATAATTCTGGTATAAGAATATAATACACTTTCAAGATTTTGTATTTCAGTCGGGTAAGACCTGGCTGTGGCAGGGCTAAAACAACTATGTATCCTAATATTACGATCAAAATGACAACACACTACACACGTTTCCTGACTGATAGAGTACTGTGACTGATTGACTGATTGTCTGCGCTTAAGTAGCCTGCACTGTATGGGCAGCTCATGTGGGATTGGGGAGAGGGGAGGGTGTGTCTACAGAATCTACTACTGTTGTGGAAGCTATATTGGCAGCTGTCGGTGACCTTGGTTAACCAGCTGATGCTCAGGTGACGGGCAGCTCCTGTGTATGGGCTGGGGGCTGATGATGGGCATCTGCTTGTGACCTTGGTAAAACCATTAGAAATTCAGCATGAACACGTCACAGAAACTCCTGAGGGAAATCACTAACACTACTTGTGGTAGGGCCGGCTTTAACCTTGGTGTGCAGGAGCTGGTCAACAGCTTGATTTAATGATTCACCTGAAGCTCTCCATGTGTTGGCTAGCAGCTCCTGAGAGACTAGTAGGGTCTGCTACTGTTGTGGGAGCTGGCAGGCAGCTGCCCATTGCCCTGGTGAGCCACTTGCAGCTCCATGTCCAGGCGGCTCAGGGCCTCCCCCATCAGCTGCTGCTGGTAGGTCAAGGTCGCATTGCTAGGAAATAGTGGCAGGTTGTTGGTGGCTTGAACGTGGGCAAAAGCTGCGGCTTCATTGAGAGCAGCTTGGCTCATAGTGATATTATGGCTGAAATCCGCCTGAGCTTGACGGAGATTTGGGTCCAGTCGGTTTCTGGCCGTGGATAGATCCATAGTCCCCATCGGGATCTGGAAACCATTGGAAGAGTGTGAGTAGACGATGGGTGGCTCTCTCGACTCTGGCCTGTCTAGCCCCACCACTATCTGCTGGCTCTGGTTTCTAGAGGAGGAAGAGGCGCCAGAGAAGGCATCCAGATTGCCAGGCTGGTTCAACATGAACGGCGTGGACGAACGGTCAATGTTATTCTGTTGGGAGTGCGAGAATGGAGTGGAGGATCTGTCGCTGACATTCTGTCCCCCCGAGCTCAGACTGAACGCGTTGCCAGACTTGTCTCGACTCAGTGTGTTCTGGTTGATGCTGTATGGGGTGGTAGGCTTTTCGCTGCCGGCGTGGTGGAGGTTGTACGGTGCCGAAGCACGTCCGTCATTTTGTGCAGCTTGCTGGTGTTGATTGAGATTAAAAGGAGTGTTTGATCGGTCGCTGTTGTTTTGCTGATGGTGCTGATGCTGTTGTTGCTGCTGGGCATAGGGTGTGGAAGAACGCATGTTCATGTCATTGAAGCCTGGTTGAGAGGAGACCATGTCGTGTCGGCTCATGGCATTGGACATGATGCTTGACTGGGCCGTATACTGGTCAGAGTCCTGGGTTATACTGGGGTGTCTGGAATGTTGCTGCTGGTGCTGTTGACTTATCTGCTGCTGGTGATGATGCTGCTGCTGCTGCTGTTGTTGTTGGCTGAGCTGCTGGTGGTGCTGTGACAGGGGCAGCATTTGATCTCTCTGCAGGGCGTTGCTCACACCAGAGGACGGGGCCTGAGACGAACGAGGAGGATGGATCTGGGCGGAAGACTTTTTGGACTTGGGTTTTGCAGGCTTGTTCTGTGCCATGGCCCCCTTGATCACGTCCCCGATGGTGCTCTCTATGGACGCGTTGATTCTGTCAATCTCCATCTGCCGCTCTCTACTCACGGGTGGCCCATGGTGCACTTCATCCTCGGATCCACTGGACAGCAAAGCGTCGTTGTTGCTGCGCATCTCTGGCTCCATGTGGGAATGGTTTCCGTTATCTTTGCCTCCAATATTCACGTAGCTAGGGGAACTCTCTTTCTTGGAATCCTGGTTTTCATCATCCCCCTTCGGGAAAGGCATAAGTCCAGCATTCATCAGCAACTGTGCATCGTTGTTTTTCCCATGGGTGTTGAGATGCCTCTGTAGGCTGTATACGCGTGGAAAACCACGGCCACATATGGGACATTTGTACGGCCGTTCCGAGCCATGTACGGTGCGTACGTGAAGAGAGAGGTTGGTGTAGCGGCGGAAAGCTTTCCCACAAATGTGACAAGAGTGCGGCCGTTCCCCAGTGTGAATGAGCATGTGACGTGTCAGGTGGTGCTGGCGTGTAAATCCCATTTTACACACGCCGCAGGCATAGGGTCTCCGTGTCCAGTCAAGGAGATGGGCCCGAGGAATAGGCCCGCGGGTGTGTAGACGCACGTGGCGCTGCATGTGGTACTTACGGGTGAAACCTTTCCCACAAATGTGGCAGCGGAACAGGGGCACCTCTGCAGACTGCGGTGGTGCATTGTTGTCTCTGTTGGTGGCCTCCAGGAATCGGGGGTTGGGTACTTTGATGTCGTAGTACTTCTTCATGTCAATCTCTGAGATGGGATTCATGGCGTTGTTCTCACCCGAGGCGTTGGATAAGGGCTGGTGGGGGGAGTTGCCACTAAGTTTGTCCGGGTTGCTCCCGGGCAAATTCTCCCCAGGCTTGGTATAAGGGTAGTTGTCATCTACCTCGTGTTTGATGCGAATATTCGGGTTGAGGCCTGAGTTCAGACCAGACAAATTGAGACCACCGATTTTGTTGGGAGATTCTTTTGATTTGGGCTGGCAGAAGTCATCTGGGACTAAGTCGTCGATATCAATCGGCTCATTCTGGCTGTCAGCTGTCACTTCCACGCCGTAGTCACTTTTCAAGGCGTGGCTTTTCATGTGGTAGTTGAGGTGACAGCATTGGGAGAAGGCCAGCATACACAGGTTGCAGACAAATGGAAGAGTGGACCCGTACTCCCGCTTGTGCTGCTCAAATGAGAGCTCACTGTTGAACGTGCCCCCGCAAACGTCGCAGTGATGAGCGTCAATCCGCCTATGTCCAGCATTCATATGCTTGGCCAGACCGTCGCTCCTAGAGAAAGCCATGTTGCATTTGGTGCAGGAGTAAGGCTTGACATGCGTGTGGGTCAGCATGTGCCGGTTCAGAGTGTACTTCTCCGCAAACCCTCTCCCGCACACGTCACAGAAATTGTTCTTCTCTTTCTTCTTCGGGCTCTTGTTCTTTTTGGGCTTGGGACCAGCCGCCATCATGCCTTCGTGGTTTGGAACGCTGATCTGAGGCATGGTGGAGATTTGCTGGTGCTGGTTTTTGTGATGAAATTTATTCACGTTTTTCTTCGAGTTACTGGGCTTGAGTGTGCTAACTTGTGGGGTGCTGGGAATGGTGGCATTGCTCATGTTTCCCCCTGGCTGAGACGAGGGCTGGACGTTGTTGGATGCCAATGAAGGGGTGCTTGTCATGGTACCAAGGTTTTGGTTCTGATGTGCAAAACCTGCCGAGGATCGGGCGGGCGGGGGACCCATAGAGGATGCATAGTTCGGAAGACCAGACGGCGGGAAGACGGGGGTGTTGCTGGCATTGTTCCCTTCAGAGTCCTCACCCAGAATCAGTTTGGAATAAATGTAGTCATGGAACGATTCGCGACTGTCGTGGAAATTTCCGCTGGCAATATCTTGTGCCAGGGCAGAGGGCATGACGCCTCCTCCCCCCATCAAGGTCTGCCCGAGGTTGCTTGCCATCGTGACCTCTCAGCTTCACCTTTCAGCTGTCACGATGAATACTCAACGTTTTTGGATTACTGTGAATAAGAAAAAAATCTCTTTTTAAATAAATTTATACAAAGCAATAAATTATTGATGAAATATCCACAAATATCTTATTTAGATTACAACAAACCAAGGCATGTTGCCAAAAATCAACGTACGTTAAAGAGTGGTGGCTTGAAATAATGGAAAATCATACAATTTCTGTGTATGGCCTTAGTAGTGGCATATCATCATCTGAAAAAACGTTTGATTTGTATATGTAGAGTTTTATAATGTTTTCAACTACCAACGTCAAATCAGCACACAAAGTTAGGTAAGATGATAAGTAAGTTAGTCAAAAGAACTGCCAAACTTTGAGCCTGCAAGAAACATTTCACAAACATATCATTTTTACGAATATAAAAATATTATCTCTCAAAAAACTAAAAAAAGAGGAAATGGGATGATTTACAATTTACAAAGTAAAAAAAAACCACCTCTTATAATGACCAAGAAGAGACGGAAAAACAAACATATAATTTAATAGCCACCATTCACACAATACATTGTGGTCCAGGGAAACCCAGATTATTCTACCATCATTTGTATACTAAAGTACTCAGTCCAAGACAGCAAGTGACCCTGTAATTAGGTACCACAATGTAAACCTAAGGGGATAGTCACAAGTCTGTTATGACAATAGGTAGAATCAAGGCTGAGCTAACAGATAAACAGTTGTGTGTGTATGCTTGATAAGAGAGCACTGGAATGAATGCTGGAAGAAGTAAGATGAAAGGTACAAACAGACCTAGAGAGAAATAAAAGAAATAGGGACCACCAGAGACGTCCGCCAACCACCCATCACAAAAGAAAATATCCCGTTTCAAAAACATAAAGCACAGACGCCAAGTCAAAATTTACCTACGAGAAATTTCTGACACGAATTTCTTAACTGAAAGAGAAACCAACCAATAATGCAAGTAAAAAATCGCATGATGTTGCATCATGATGATGATAACTGCAAGATAACAAAATAAAAGAGAAATAAAAGAGACCATTGGAACAAATCTCCTTTCCCGAAGAAAACCTAAAATGCTTGAATTGAATGAATCCCTCCAGGTTCTGTGCTGTGTCACTACTATTTCAGCCGCTGCCCCTCCAAGAACAACGAATACGAGGACAAGAAACGGATTTCGGTGAGCTCTGCTTAGTCTACGCTCCAATCGAAATAATTATTTTCTCTAAAAAGAAAAACGATTCAGCAGTCAGTGTGATTCCATTGATAGGGAATATTTTGTGCTGTCTGCATTTGAACTAAATTTCTACAACTTGAGAAAAAAGAAAAGAAGAAAAAAAAGGCATTTAATTTGTTATTAAAAGGGATTTTAAATACTATTGATGAATTTCCAGTTCAAATAGAAATTACAACTAAATCAATTGTCCAATTTGATTAGTTTAGATTTTTATTCAATTTCTTCTATTCAGTTCCCCAAGATTTGCAGGAAATGTCAAAGCAAGAAATTAAAAATAAAACATTAACTTGAAACCC
>JAUEKZ010247948.1:0-20042 GCA_031471865.1 Melibe leonina
GGGACGACAAGCAGGATCAAGACTGAGCAAACAGATACAAAACAGCTGTGTGTGTGTATGCTGGTTAAGGGAGCACTAGAGAGAGTACTGGAAAAAATAAGATGATAGATCAATCCAAAAGATAAGAAACAGAAGTAGCGCCCACCAGAGGCGTAACATTTCATGACAGGAAGCATCATTGATGATCGTTTTGACAAGCCATCCTTATTGAAAATCCTGTTCTTAAGCAAAGAGAGAGAGAGAGAGAGAGAGAGAGAGAGAGAGGGAGAGAGAGAATGAGAGAGAGAGATAGAGAGGGAGAAAGAGAGTGAGAGAGAGGGAGAAAGAGAGTGAGAGAGAGGGAGAAAGAGAGTGAGAGAGAGGGAGGGAAAGAGAGAGAGAGAAAGTTTTCGTTTTATGCTCTGTTAATTTTTGGACAGCATGAAGTGTCGAAAGTGGGTTTTGGTTTTGTCCATTAAAAAAATGTGGAAAAGTGCAGTTCAAATATTGGTGAATAATGCTAAAAAGTGGCCACATTTTCTGTTGCATGTGAAATATCCAATTTCTGAGATTTTCAATTGAAAAAATTAAAAAACAAGTAAAAGAAAGAGTACCAACATATAGACATGAAAGAAAACAATGAAAATCTTTTTATTGGTTCAAACAAATGGCAGCACAATTCAAAAGATTGAAAAGGTCATATGAAAATCCAGCTCCCTGCATCTCAAATGCAGAAACAATAAAAAAGACAAAATATTTGACATGAAGGACCCACAGACTTTCTTTTAATTTACACCAACCATGATAACATTGAAAGCACCTGTACAATGTGGGCAAAAAAGCGAAGAAAACAAAACCCAACCCAAACCCAATTCTAGGAATCTAGAAATATAATAGGCAAGTATGAAAATAAAATAAGAGTAAGTAAAAATTAATTCTAAACAAATTTATAGCCCACTCATTACATCTTAATATTAAACTGAACAGCTCCTTTGAATTCAAATGTATCATTTATTTTTATTTTTGTTAACTAGTAAAAACAAAAGGCCCTTGGTCTTGTATGAAAGAAAGCACTTTTTCCTTATCCTGCTTCATCGAGAGCAGATTAATAGCTCTATGGGGTATCATAGCTAACATTGGCAGCCAAATTCATAGTAGTATCATATGGCATTCTAAATTCAAACCTCCAGAGAAAGCTTTTCGAGCCATTTTTTGTATTCATTGTTGAATGCATGTACACTTGCATAGCCTCTATTCAGTTTTGTCATCTGACAGTTTATAGTTTTTTCACCCCATGAATATAATATCTGTTATTACATAGTCGTCTAGACAAGTATAAAAGAAATAAAATAGTTTCTGCAGCTTCTGATTCTTCCGCTTGCTTGCAACAAAAATCAGAGTTTAGAGATAAAGATGCCAATTTACTTACTCATACCATTTGCATCAAAATGACACACAGAAGAGAAAGTGTACAAAAATAAATACTTTACTTAGTTCTCAAAGCATAGATTTAAAAACTTGTTGGCATTCAAACATTTTCCCAGGAGGTAAGTTTGTTGGAGTGGACACAGAACCTCCTTCAACACAAACCATCTGATTGTAGCCAAGGTCGTCAAAATCACCCATTGCTTTAGCTTTCTCCTCCCATGGATTCCATACAACTGAAAAATGGAAATGACATCTTCAATTGGAGCCATTAATTATAGGTGTTGAGGTAATGTTATCAAATAATCAACATTTTCACTTCCCTCTATATCCTGGTAATGACCATTGTGACCTCTGATAAAACAAAAATATTTCAAAGTACATACATTTTTAATCATTATCTTAACACAATTTATACTTATCTTATAATTATATGCTCATATCTAACAAAAAGATATAAATAAAATCATAAGAAAAATTTAAAAAGAAATAATAAATTCCTATGGTTTTTTGTGAAAAAAAATAAATCTGGTCGCTGTTGAATTGTTATCTCAATTATTATTTCAACAGGTAGGTATACCTTGAAATCCCTCCCCCCCCCCCAAAAAAAAAGACAACAACAAAAAACAAACACAAAACAAAATCTAAATCAAACTTAAAGTTAAAGAGTATTAAAACAAGCTTTTTAACTCACCAACATCTGGGAGATTTGAAAAGGAAACCTCCATCACTTTATTTGGCTCAGGACAGGATTTGATCCTTACGGTTTCTTCCACATTCTGGTAGACTCTAAAAAAAAGGGTAGACTAAGTTTATGAACTTTACTGCCATGTTCAATTCATCTGTAATGCCCCCACTGGCTACAATGTATATTTGAGAGAACAGAAGTTTCAGCATGCATAACAAATAATTTTTTTATGGTTTTAAAGAAAATATAATGATTTGTCATTTGAGCACGAGATGGCTTCATCAATTTACACATTTATCAGAAAACTTTGACAAAGTAGTGAGACAAAAATCCCAGTCAAGTATCATTATTCTTTGTGGAAAAAAAAGCTTGTATGAATAAAAGCATAAATATCAAATGGAGTACATATAGCTACTGCATTAATATGAGGGAGAATAATTTTTGTTTCATTTCTTTGCTGCATCGATTAATAATCATATCTAACTATTATGCTTACAACTTACATTTATGGTTATTATCATAAAACTGATCATGTCTTAATATTGTAGAATAGATGGACACATTTCAGCAACAAATGAACTTTTCCGGCAGATAACCATGCTAAGTATGATTGGGTACCTAACCCATTGGATTGGTTTGTTCTCACTCTGCTCTGACTCTGACTTAAATTACCATACGTGGGTGGCTTTTAAGTGTCTGTCGCATGCATGAACTTTTCTTTTTCTGTCAATTGGTCTGGTGGCTCTCACTTGTTCTCTCTCCCTCCTCTATACTCTCTCTCTCTCTCTCACACACACAACTCAGACTCAACAAACTAGCACAGTCAAATGGTTTGTTGGATGCAGAGTTCATTGGAACAAAGGCCATGAGCAAACAGCTCGAATCTATGTAAATATTGAGTTTGCCTACACTTCTGGTTCAATGGAACCAAGGTTTGGTCTCAGATTAGTTGGTTGGATAAAATATGTTTTACTATAGTCAATGAAGAAAATAAAGGGGGAATTTTTCTGTATTCATCGAATGTAAGGTGTTCTTTGAGTCCAATTTTTTTGCATTTGAGGTAGACACACTTGCACATTTCAAGACATATTTAAACACATACATACTTGTGGATACAAACACACATAGGCAGAGTAGAGCAAGTCAGTGTCCAGATGCTCTAAACGAAGGTGTGTAGTGTAATGATATTGATACCCTACATACAGTAAGTCATTGCACTGTCTGTGTGCTCGCTCTTCTCATTCCCTTGATTTAATTTTGCTCACTGAAGAACTAAAAGTAAACTAAAAGAAAGCTGCCAATTAATGTCAATACAGAGGATGAACTTAAAGCAGAATTTATCACTGGCTCTATTTTATGACAGACATACATACATACATACATACATACATACATACCTATCATAATTCTTATCTATATTAATTTCTTCCCGGCTTTCTTTCAGTTTGTTATCACCTTGAAGCTGAAAAGAGTTTTAAAAATGAAACATTATTGGCTAAAATGCAACCCATAGATACTATAAAGAAAGCATTTCAACTTTTAAGAAAACAAAATTTCCAATAAAAGAAAACTTTATGGTGTATGTGAATGCTTTTGCATCTGATAAATCAGATAAAATTAACTTCTATTCTAATATTTTGAGCAAAAATTTAAAAATAGACACAAAAAAGGACAGAAAATAAACAAGTTTGCATAGATTTTGTTAAATTTAACAGCACAATAGTGAACCCACAAAGTCTTTGACACATTCATAAAATCATGGAATTGTTTTAAGGCAATATCAATCTCTGGCACTTCTCAATGATTCTCCTCAATCTTTAATTCCATGTTCACACAGATTCCTAGCCCAATCAAAATTAAATGTCCCAACTTCATTTATCCTTTCTCATTTTCACACGTTCGTTGTTTCACATATTTCACTGTCCAAGCAAGGATGAGGAATAAAAATTCAACTGCAACTTGTTTTTGTCCAATTTGAGAACAAAGATTTGTACCCACTCAGACTCTCAGGCCAATCACACAACATATAAGTATAATAGTGTTGTGACTATAATAATAAGATCTTCATCAAGATAAGTTTTGTGCTGCATTTCTAGCTATGTGGCCATTACCAATAAATAAAATACATGACATAATAGTAATCCTTCAGAGCCTTATGAACCATGGACCTGGAGCATATCCCGGTTTTTGTAGCGGGAAGCAGACAAATGACAATGATTGCCACCCTCTGGATAGGATGCTTGTATATCGCAGATTACTTTCCCCAACCCAAATTGTGGATTGGTACCCATTTTACATCTGGATGGGGTGAGGCAATTGGAAGGAAAAACCGAAGTGCCACTGGTAGAAATCAAACCTTGAGTCCCCAGGTTCTGTGCTGCGTCGCTACCAGTTAGGCCACCACGCCTCCATGTGTATATGACATAATACTCATCTTTAAATATTTAGCTAGTTTACCTTATCAACATAGAAAAGTCCATTTAGACCAGAGATTGTTGTTTTAGAAATATCTGACACTTTGAAGTATGTATGAAAAAGGCAGGTAAAATCAAAGGCAGCTTCATCTGAAAAATAAAAATCAGAAGAAATAGAAATATAACTAGTTGCGCATTTGAATGTTAGTTCATCATAAACATAATAACAGTTTTGCATTCTTGTATGAAAATAAGCACTGTTTAATATTTATAATAAATAAAAAACTTCTAGATATTTGACTGTAGTTTTACAGCTAAAATAAAATAATTACTGTACCATTATTGTGAACAGTAAGTTTGCAAGACAGAGAATCCTTGTAGAGCACCAGTGTATACATCACTTTAAATCTGTAGAAAAAGCAAACGAAGTCTATTAAGTTAAACTATTTCATTGAGCAGCAATTATCAAGTAAAAATAATACATTTTTCCAGCATAAGTTTCATCACTCAATATAGGTACATATTAGAACTTCTGGGCGTCATATCGAAATAATGAGGTTCATTATAGATATAGTTAGGAGAATTCAATATTTCTTTACATACTTGTAATTCCACATGGCCCTTGTCTCCTCATCATCAACTAAGGACAGGATGACTGACACATTCCCATCTGCATCCTGAATGTGAAAAAATAGTATTACCGTAACCTTTTCAATGCTAAGGAAAACAAAATCTTAAAGATTTGCCTGTTCTTATACCAGATAAATCAGATTTCAGTGAACTGGCATTCAGTACACTGAAATCTGATTTATCTGGTATAAAAACACTTACATTTTCAAGATGTTGCATATTTCAGCTTGGTTAGAATCAGACCTAGCTGTGAAAGGGCTAAATTCCATTAAAATCAAGTCAAGGGTACATTGAAAATAGAGATATATATTCAAAGTATGGGTGTTGGAAGTTGTCTCGTTAATGAAAATGGGGAAATTAATTATTGTAAAAGCATGGCGCATTTTGGGATTCAACTTGAAAATTGTGACAAAAAACATGTTAATGTTAAAGGC
The DNA here is from genome assembly GCA_031471865.1 of Melibe leonina. Taxonomy (NCBI): domain Eukaryota; kingdom Metazoa; phylum Mollusca; class Gastropoda; order Nudibranchia; family Dendronotidae; genus Melibe; species Melibe leonina. The sequence continues at coordinate 5,571 of JAUEKZ010247948.1, forward strand.
AACAGTAATTGGTGGTGATCAGGATCTACACATGGTCATATTTACTTCTCGGCAACCTACAATACTGAATGAGGCAGCGTCTCTGGCTAAAACTAATGTCAAAAGTTCAGCCGCCAGAGAGATGTCAAGTTATTCTAGAAAACACAGTTCGAGGTCCTTTTAGGTGACTCAACCTGTAAGACAAGGAGGAATAGGAAGTTGTCCTAAAGGTTTCGGTGCTCACAATCTCTCTCTTCAATCTGTATATAGAGCACATCCCTTACACTGTAGAGTTTCAGCTAAGATTAAAAAACAACTGGATGATCTCATGTGAGTCGAATGTGTGAGAAATTCAAAACGCAGATCTGCCCAGAGATATTGGCTATGTCAAATAGTGTTTGGATATATGATATTTGAGAATAAATGAGGCGAAAACTGTCATCACTACCATTCCTCTTAGTACCCATGATGCAAACTGGGAGCTGGATGTTATAAATCAATGACAAAAACCTCCCAGAAGACCCTGAATCTGTCTACTTAGGTATCAAACTGGACTGACATCCTACAAGATCAGAATGTGGTCAGGAAAGTCAAGTGACACCGCCTTTTGAAACCATTGGTGAGAGCATTTAAGGTACCTTCTTTGTACTTAGGACGCATTAGCACTATGCTTCAGTGCAGCAGAATAGTCAAATAATGTGCTTTAGTAAGGCAAAATAGTGCAACAGTCAACTAAATTATGATAGAATTAGGTTGGTACCTTTTGTTGTTTACAAATAAAATAAATTAGCGTTCATTCATAAAAAATTGATAAAATCCTTCAAAGTGATTTTAAATTTATTTCAGAATGACAAACTTAGATAAGATATGCAAAAAGTGTTTTGGCGCTGCTTATAAATTCTGCAGTAGGTACCTATAAGAATTGTGATCTGCCACATGGGCATTGAAATTTAGCTAATGATAGAATCGCAATATGAGATGACACAAGCATTTACACCCTTTTAAACACAATACAGCTGAGTTAACAAGCTATACAAACTTTAATTGGTTGTTGATCAACACTCCATTGCTTGATCCTGGCGAAGCCATGTTGAGGTCCAAGACTCCAAGGTCCAAAATTAGCTGAAAGGAAAAAAAACAACCCTGATAGACTGATTAGTACTCCCATCCCGCAATCTAATTTGTCGTGGTAACTCACAGTTGAAGCAACAGAATTTGTAGAAAAGTAGACTTGCCACATGCATTTGATAATCTTTACTTTTCCCTTCTTTCTATTATTTCAAGAGTCTGATCAAGAAATGTTGAAAACAGTTCCTTCCAATAAAATATGCATTTTACACTCATATTGTTGAGATAGTCAATGGCTTGCACATATATGATAATACATAAGATGACTTGGAAGACAATAAAAACTTACGAAAAACTAGCGGTATCCCTCCTCTTATAGCCTTTTTCTTGTCAAAAACAGCTTTTGAGCTGAATGATAAAAGACAAAAACATTTTCTTTTAAACAAGCAATCAAAGCTGTTCATAAGCTTGTAAATATCTTTCCCAACAACTTGGACCTAGACAATATCAGCAAAACTTTCATACTATATCATGACACAGGAGAAATACCCAAGTAATGATTGCAAGAATAAGAAAAATACATGAGACTGTAAAAAAAGGAATCAGATAAGGTCATTGTTAAGGGATAAAGAATATGTAAGAATTATGATTATAAGGATGAAGAATAGCACTTTAACCTTTACGTTATATATTGAAGCAAGAAAATCTTAACCTTGTTAACATAAATATTTCATCTCATCTAACATGTTATAATACATGTGACAATACATGCAGTTCTACCACTGGTTAATTTTACCTCAAGAAAATATTTTCAACTCCGTTACATCTCCACGACAGCAAAGTTCCACCTGAATGTCCAAAAGAGATTTAAAAAAACCATATAATCTCCATTTAGTTTTGAGCCAAAAAAAAAAAGAAAAAAGAAAAATAATTAGTGATTTAAAACTAATATTTATTAACCATACTGAAATGTTTACAGACACTCAAAAAACATTGAAGATCATCCATAGAATAAGAAAATCAGATGTGTAAAAAAAATGAAATCTGATTAGTTTCACATTAAGAGGTATCTAAATTCAAGAAAATACAAACATTTTACATACCAAATAAATGAACAAGAGCTGATGTTCCTGTATCTCTTTCTAAATGCAGAACATCAGAGCTTGGAAAATCTTTTGCATCTTGTAAAGCCATCTCGTTTTTCAAGCTAAAGTGGAGAAATTTTTTCTTGTTAAGTCAGTAGGAAATTTGAAAATGTCTCCAGACTACGAGTGCTAAGACCAATCCAAAGAAAAGAAGGACATGACCCAAACTAACAATGTCCTACATGTTTAATCCTAAATAGTCATCTAGTTTTTCAGTTTTTTGTTTTTCCACAGTACAGTCTAACCCACATTCTTCATCCTTACACAGTGAAATAGAAATTTTGAGAAGAATGTGAAAATTTGAAAAGATTGGTTAGGTACAAAATTTGCACTTTGTGTTTGGGACGAATAATCCAAAAGGACAAGAAATAGAAAGACGAGGAATGTTTGTTAAATTGCAGTATAGCAGTACTACACACACACAATAGACAACAAACGCACTCATAAGTGTATACACACTCTCACATACACAAACAACAACAAATTGTCTCTACCTGAAAGAGATTATCATACACGACAAGGTGTGTTCTTAGTGGTTGTTGCATTCTTGTCTGTTGTGTGTTGTACATAAAGTCTTGTCCTTTAGAGCCTACTCACCCATAAGTGCTGTAGCTTATGCTGGTTTCTTTAGGGTGAAGGGACAAGTGACAATAATGGTTGCCCCCGTCTGGATAGAACGCTGGTCTATTATAGTTTACCTTCCCAAACCAACCGATGGGTCAGTACCCATTTTATTCCCGAGTGATGTGAGGCAATTAAGAGTAAATTTCTTTGCCAATGGAAAAACCGAAGTGCCGCTGGCAGTAATAAAAGTGGTCCTCCGAAGTTCTATGCCGTGTCACTACCAGTTCGGCCACAGCACCTCCATGTGTAGTATGATTTCAATTTCAATCACAAAGCCAAAGAACATATTTGTGTTCCTAAACCCTACAACAGTGAAGGCATCACATGATGACCACGTACAAGGCCTTGTGATTGGAAAATCTTGTCTGTTCAAGACTTTTGGACCTAGGCTAGTTAACGTGCAGTTTTGTCTGGTATAAAGTGACTTGACTGGATTTTATGTAGCTATGTGCCAGTCTTCTGGATAGCTCCTTTCATTCGGATAAGGATGTAGCCCTACAATGTACAGATAAATGAGGAATTGAGGCGAAAGTGACTTCTTTCTTTTGACCATGGTTTGAGTAACACAGAACACTTCATAACATGTTTCCATTATTCCCAGCTTCTGTTATCATGTTGAACTTTAAAAGCTGCGGAAACTGTTAGGGGAGGGTGCTTGACCTGTACGTTTGTCAGCAAATATGTTGATGAAAAAAATAAAAAGTTGTACAATGCAACACCATAAGAAACGAGCTCATAAATATGAGAGATCTTATGGAAAAAAACCAGAAAATATGACACTCCTAAATTGTATTTCATTGTCACCATGTCCAAGTAAACTGATCAAAAGATGATGTACGCACGCACACGAGATATACTAAATCTATATAGTTCTTGCAAGGTTGCAAATCAACTTTATAAAGTGTAGATTTCCAGTGCAATATAAATTCAGCAAAGCCCTTTTTACTCTCACCCCTCAGTGCCCTCCAGTCTCCTGTCACGAGCGTACAACAATAGTAAACAGTAAACACAAACACTGCCACTGCCACAGCGGCACCTTCAGTGGGTGTGTTTCCGGTTCAAATTTTCGTGACAATTGCTTTTCGTAGTTTTATATTTCTAGTTGCATTGCGTACTTCAGTACTTCAGAACACTGTGGTCTGCATCTTAGTGTTGTTAAATAAGAACACTAAGGTCTTCATTGCACATGTACCGCATTACCTGCGGTCACATAGCATTGTGCTGATGTGTATTACACTATGCCCATAAGCCCCATCTATAAATTCGATGTTCTTACTATTACAACAACTACGACGACCACCACCACTACTACTACATAACCATAAACTATGCACGCATGTAATTATTCTCATTACACATGTAATGTCGATCACTGTATCATTTCATCCTTTGACATGCCAGCCAGTTCGTGCCAGTACAGTCAGTAAAAATTAAAAAAAGTTAAAGTGGATGCTTATATTTATGTATAGCGCTGTTATCCACGAATTTTGCTAATCGAGCTTCACATGGCATGATTTATGCATGCAAGATATGCATGTTGGAGCCACCCATCAATCAAATGTGAGAAGCTAGAACAAACAAACAAAAACCCAAAAAAACCATTCAAGTCTACCTATGCAATTATTTGGATTCAACAGTCCGCTACCCCTGATTATCACAACATTGATCAAGAAACTTCTGAATCCACGGTGTCAATGCTTGAACGTTATCTTATAATGGGAACACTCTTGTACACGCTTTTCCACGACGGTGAGAAGGGGGAACTTAAGACTGTGGCAGTAGTCGAACATGATATTTACAATTTGTTATTCATTATGATTAATTTTATGCTTGATCATATGATAGATGTATCTATATTGGTAGATCCATCAATCCACGCTTAACCATACTCTGCTGGTGGCATTAGCTCAGTTGGTAGGGCATCCGACTATTGGACAGAAGGTCCTAGGTCCAAACCTTTTATGTTTTCCCCTTACTTGGCAATATAAAAAGGTTTGTTTGCTTGTTTATTAAGAGTTTTATTGCGCTTGCAACTGCTATGGTCATACAAATATAAGCGCCAAGGTGTAAGTATGAGGATATGCTAGAAGAACAGCCATAGTTTACCCTGCCAGGGACGTTTCACAGAGGGATGATTTAGAAGGGAAAAAAATATCATCTCTCAAAAAAGATGACAAAGAGATGATTTACAGGAAAAAAATGTCACCTCTCACAATCGCAAAGCAGGACACACAAACAGATTACACTATTATGGTCCAGGCAGACCCAGGATATTTTACCACCCTTTGTGTACTAAAGTTCTCAATACTTCTAGATAGCAAGTGACCCTGCAGTTAGGTACCACAGTGTAAAACTTGGGGGATTACTATTTGTATACTAGGACGACAGGCAGGACCAAGACTGAGCTAACAGAACAGATACAAAACAGCTGTGTGTGCATGCTTGTTGAGGGAGTACTGGAGAGAGTGCTGGAAATAGCAAGTTGATAGAAAAGTTTGAATATGCATGAGCTGTACATAAAAATAAGACTTGACAAACCAGCCAAATGAAACAAACCCATCCACTAAAATATCAAACAGAAACACAAAAGATCTAAATATTGATTTGATAAATACACATTTATTCCATTTTATCTTCATTCCAATAACCATTTAGAGTTAGAGAAGCATTAAAGAGTGGGTATGGTTAGATAAAAACCAGGACCAAGACTGAGCTAACAGAACAGATACAAAACAGCTGTGTGTGCATGCTTGTTGAGGGAGTACTGGAGAGAGTGCTGGAAATAGCAAGTTGATAGAAAAGTTTGAATATGCATGAGCTGTACATAAAAATAAGACTTGACAAACCAGCCAAATGAAACAAACCCATCCACTAAAATATCAAACAGAAACACAAAAGATCTAAATATTGATTTGATAAATACACATTTATTCCATTTTATCTTCATTCCAATAACCATTTAGAGTTAGAGAAGCATTAAAGAGTGGGTATGGTTAGATAAAAACATCAGAAAAAAGTATAAGTTGAGACACATTTTTTCACCAGGAAATAAGACTTTCAGTTTTCAGCACTGTTCTAAAATACAGGTTTTGCATGTGATAAGAAATTGTACCCACGAAAATAAATATACAACCAGATACTACAAAATGTGGTTCTAGTTTAGTACTGACTTGACACAAAGATATTGTTATCAGGGTTTTGTTTTTTTACCAACATAGATCATATCAACATCAGATACAGCATACATTGAAAAAAATAATAATAATTCAGCACCCCTTTAAAAATTCATCATATGGTACATGCCAACAATCACCCCAAAATTCCATGACAGACAGAAAAGAACATGACAAGAAATGTTTTTTATTGGTGATCCATGAACAAAAAACAATTTGCAAGTCTGATCTGCATTGTTCAATAACATCATGATAAAGTTTTTTGTTGTTGTTGTTTGTTGAGAGTTTTAGGGCCCTTTCAAATGCTAAGGACATTTCAGAGCTAGGGATATATATTATTCAAAACTAAAGAGCCCCGCTCCGACAAGGATATTTTACAGAGAGATAGCTTACAGTTAAAAGAATATCATCGCTCAAAAAAGGGTTCTCTCACAATGAGAAAAGAGAGAAGGACAAACGAACAGACGATTGCCCCCACCCACATCATGGATTATAGTCAAAGGAGACTCAGAATATTCTACTTCCCTTTGCGTAGAAAGCTGATCTAGATAACAAGTGATAGTATATTATGGGTCATATGAGTAGAGTATCAGGAAGCTTGACATTATCATACTACTTTTATTGTTCTCCATAGTTAGGCACCACAGTGTAAAACATGGGGGATGGCCTTAAGTCTACTGGTAAAACTAAGACTGAACAAACAGAATACAAAAAGCAGTGTGTGTATGCTTGGTAAAGAGAGCACTAGAGAGGGTGTTGGAAAAGTAAGATGATAGTGAAAAAAGAGAAGAAACAGAAGTAGCCCCCACTGCAGACACCTGTCAATCACCTGAATAAAAGTTTTGTTTTTGTTTTTTATTGAGTTTTTGGGCCCTTTCAACTGTTTATGTCATCTCAGTGCCCAGCAGTGAATAAGATGATAGGTAAGTTAATTAAAAGAACAGCCAGACTTTAGACCCTGCAAGCAATGTTTCACAGAGAGATCTTTTACATGGGAAAAAAAAACACAGGAGAGAAGGACACACAAACAGATGATGGAACCACCCAGATAATACATTTTGATCCATGGAAACCCAGGATATTTTATCACTCTTTTGTGTACAAAAGCCTAAATTCTTTTTTAATGAGAAAGGTGACCATTATGAAATAAAGGCTGATAAACCCCCCCCCCCCCCCAAAAAAATTTCTTAAGGACTGATACTAAAATAAAATCCTTTTTACCGTGAATAAAAGATAAAACAGTTTTAAATTGTAATGAGGAAAACAGATAATTGTGAATTTAAAGGCACTTAATATTTTTAACAGCTGATTTACTTTTTCAGTGTCACCATTCAAAATAAGCTATTTGTTATCTTTCATAAAGCATAGCATTATAAATATATAAGAATGCGACCTAGCTAGCAACATGGTAAACAATGCTAATAAAATCATTTTTTAGCGGTTATAGTTAAACCCATTTCAGTACAATCACAGCCGTGATCACATAGTAATTAGGCATGACAAGTATTTACAGGCTTATCAACTTTTTGAAATTCATGACACAACTTTGATAGGTATGCACATTTCACTAAAAATAAAATGTTTAAAACAATTAACACTATGATCATTATATATTATATATTGATACAAGTTATATACTGAGGAATGTTCTTTATCTCGTGAAAAGTCAATGGACCTGTCATTAGTACATTTTTTAGTCATAGGACCCCAACCTCCGGTAAACTTTCCCATAGGCCCTACCTTTTTAATAAATAGCTGTATAATAATAATAATAATAAATTTATATAGCGCTGTCGCCTTCCACTTGATAAGTGCTCAGGGGCGCTTTACAATTAAAAATGTTAAAAAAACAATAATAATAATAATTCATTCATATAATGGTAAGTTAGTTGAGATTTTCAAACTGATTATTTTATTTAATATCACAGAGTTTTTAATTTTAATGCTTACTATCAGATAATTTTCATATGAAAAAAATAAAGACATGTATCAGAATTGTAAAATCATTCTTTTTTTTTCAGTCAATACCCACAAACCTTAAAATGTTTTGATACTTGAGAGAGAAATCAATTCTTTGGGAGGTGGAGATAATGGAGCACTATCATATCCTTTATGCATTCGATCCAAGAAGCTAGGAAATCCCTGACGGTAGCATATATATGAAACAGCAATTCCAAGTAAAGATCCCACTGTGACATCTGTAGGTTGGAAAATAAAAGCAGTGATCAAAATTTAGAATTTAAAAAAAATTTACTTGCTTATGTTTGAGAGTACATAAGGTTGCTTTTGTAAGTCTTCTTTGAAATTCAGGATCAAATTTTAAGTATGGTGGCAATTTAATGCTTTGTTGTAAAACATAGGCAATTCTAATCTAGATCAATTGTATTACAGTTGGGCTCTGTGTCCAAGCCTTAGTCGGTTTCAATTTAAGCAAGGCCACACATATGGGTGCAGAGACACCAAACCAAAATATAACCATAATTTCTCATTGGAGTTTCTTGACAACGCGAGGAAAAGGGATTTTTTTTGTCCCAAAGATGAATTTAGACATCTCTGTCGATGGCCACCCGGTTCATTCATATAGCCAAAAAAAAAAGGCTAAGATGAGCGATATGCTATTGGTTCAAACATGAAAAAGTCTATTCGTATACTAAACATTAAATACAGAAGCAAACTAACAATACCTTGCCAATGATGATGATAATCACATGTTCTAGATGCAGCAACTAAAGTAGCTAATAACATCGGGGCAAGGAATGCTATCATCCTGACAGAGGCTAATCGTTGATGTGGTTTCACAAACACTTTCAGGCTCCATGCCAAGTAAAATGACAGATATGCCATACAGCCAAATGCCACTGAAAATTTTTGAAAAACAAACATGATAAGATAGTACAAAAGATGCAACCAAGTTTAGGGTTTCCTATACATTTAATTGAGTCGTAAATAAATGAATTGAAATTATATTGAATATTTACTGATTTCTAAAGGCAGTAGTAGTAGTACCGTAGCTTAGTGGCAAGCAATAGAGCATTGAATAAGACTGATAATCTTTAATGGCTTGATTTCAGACTTGATTGAGTCCTTGGGAAATTTTCTGTAATTATAGACATGTGCTTGCCCACCTCATGACATTCCCCATTACCTGGCAGTTAGATGATTTTGACGAGTTGTGGGGATCCCCCAGAAGTAGAATTCAAGATAAAAATCCAAACAGTAGTGACTATTAGTAATTATCAATCCCTTACATGAAGTTGATATGCAGTTCTATAATGAGTAATCATTGCATACTTTTTAAACGTACATTTTCTTTAAAAAAATTAATTCAAGGAAGAAAAACTGACTAGTGGTACTTGATTTAAGTAATCAAATTGAATTTTTTAGGCAAAAGGAAATGGATGTTTTCAAAGGAGGTGAAAATGGCCACTGGTTAGTAAAAACTTGACTTGCATTTATGTCCACAACGAAATATGTGTTAACTTATCTTTCAAATTTTGGCAACTTAGAAATTAACATACAGGCTGAATGACCACTTGGAAAACTCTTAAGTATCCTTGAATGACAACATCATATTCTCCATTACAATCAATTTTGGCAACTTAGAAATTAACATACAGGCTGAATGACCACTTGGAAAACTCTTGTATCCTTGAATGACAACATCATATTCTCCATTACAATCAGCAAGAGCCAAATCTTCTTGATTCAAGGGCCTTCCATGTTCGGGAAAACATCTCTCAAAGAAATCCGGTCTGGGTCTAATACAGAGGGAATTTTACAATCATAAGAACATTAGCATTAATCAATTGAAAATGTGTATGTATGTTTTATCTTTAAAAATAGAAAAAGACAGCTAATCCTGTGAAAAAAAAAAATCAGCTATAAAAGATTTTGCCACTGAGCACATGAGATTGATATTTAGCTACTAAACTATAAAATCAAACTCTTTTTTAAAATCATAAAAAGTAACATGCATAATTATGTAAGTTTAATTTCTACTCACAAATTGAATGTTAATTAAAATGGGTAAATCTATCATACCTTCCAATAACTAATTTCAGGAAATTGGCAATCACAATCGATAGTAGTGTTGATAGGGATACACCTATTTTGATAAGGGAGAAAAAAGGATATCATTGATATTTAATCAACTACATGCATAAAGATGAAATATAAGCAGTGTCATTTAAAAATCAAAGCCTCTGAAACAAGAAAAAAAAGAGATCAAAAGAGGACAGAGAGTGGATCACACCAAAGAAGTGCCTCTGAAATCCTGCCTAGCCATAAGTACAAAACTTATTTTATTTTGCTTATTGACATCAAATGTCAGTGCAAACTCCACACTTTGTACAAAAGCAAACAGGAAAAAGCCTAGTGCCACTACCTTGATGTCAGCACCGCTGAACTGGGAGGGTTCAGTGTTTAAGATCAGGTACTAAAGTTTAAACTTTTAATCATCTTTATCAATTAATTTTTCTTCTTTAGTTGTCTCATCTCCAAGCTTGCTAAAAATTGATTAAAAATATAATGATAACTCATCCTTTGAATAGAATATTCTAATAACAATTACTACTAATATTATTTCATTAGTGAATATCACATAATTCATCATGAACATCAATCATGACAGTAGAATAATTTTGAGTATACTAAAATAACCCAAAAAACGAGTTACCCATCAAACAACAAACTCCTTCATTCCAGTTTCTGTTCATCTTGTACACAATCCACACTGTAAAAACTGTGATGACTACATTCCAAAACTGTAAAATAGAGAAATAGAGAAAAAGAGACAGCCATCTAGACTTACTAGATTTCATAAATTGATAAGCACCACAGTATCAACAGCACTCTACCTTTATACACAGGAAATAAAAGGACGAATGAGAAAAAATAATCATTTTCAACAGACAAACACTTTCATCAACTTTTTATTGAATTCAAATAAAAAGCTAACACAGAGAGGCAAAAGAAAATGTGTGGCAAATTAAAAGTAACAAGACTAAGCACATTGGAATAACCACTTGCTTGCTTTTGTCTTGATCTAGAGTAGAATTAGGGAAGTTTGTCACCCCATAACAAGTCTCATTGTACCGTCGACAGCATGACGTTGGATCGAAGCAGCTCCTCCATTTGTTGATTACTTGCTAGTTTGACCATTTGACTGCCATTTTGCCCTACAAAGTAGTGATTCCTGTTGCATATTTAGTAACAGCGTACGTTGTTGTACAGAGGGTGGTGTAGGGAAGTTCGCCATAGTGTTTGGACGCTTGCCACCACATTGAGGGAAGTTTGTCTTCTATATAATAATATAGGGTTTTAAGTGAAGTCTCTCTGGACAGGTCGACAGATGTTTGGGCAAGCTTTCTTTTATAGCTTGTTTGCTATGTTTTATATCTATGTTCAGTTTTTTATTTTGGTTTATGTTTTTTTGTTTGCTCTCTTTTCTTTTGATGGTTGATTTGTTGTCTAATTAACATTAAAAGATAAGATTCATATTATGCTGGCAAACTTCCCAACGAGCAGAGGACAGCTTCCCTCCACACAGTGGCTTATTAAAACTTTGAAACTATTTAAATTTTGTAAAGGAATTTCAATGATATTGATTTTAAATGACAGATAAATGGATAAAGAAAGCTATCAACTCAAAAGATGATAAGAATTTATGTAACAGTCAAGATAATCGAAAAGAATACACAGGGTTAACTTTGCAAGAGGGGATAAGGAACCCCGGTATGACCCAGGTAATCGTTGGCACTGATTGATAGGTATCAAACGTCACGTCGCTGCATATTTTCTGCTTTCTCATTAGCTGGTATATTTGGTTTACTCAACAACTTATTCTCATTGGAACCATTTTAGACTCTTCCAAATGAGAGGGGTGGAAGCATATATTGGTGTGATTTGGTTTTGAATTAGGGGTGTAGGATTGGTGGCGAACTTCCCTCAGTCTACTCTAAAGGTCCATCTCTGGCTCTGAAATTTTATGTTTGGGTCCCATCATTAAATTGTATCACAGAATAGAGCTGAGACAATATAATGCATGATGTGGTATTAAGGGGTGCAAAACAAAATACTTACATAGACTGTTTCAACCCTGATGGTATCTTCAGAGTGAGGAAAGCTGTATAACCACACTTCCTCGGGTTGAATTTTTCTTTGGAAGGGAGTTACATCATCAGTTATTCTGGATGAAAGATACCATACGAAAAAAACTGAAAAATCTTATATTAAGGGTTGCAAAAACATTGAACATAAATTTTGTTTTCCTTTTTCAAAATTTTGTTTTTCCAAACTACAATGCGATGTGCTTGTCTGCAAACTTCTAAATGATACTAAAAGCACGAAAAAACTGTTGTAGTACAAAGAAAGACAATTAAATTCACAACTTTGAGCAATTCTTAGTAAGGCTCTAGAATTGTAAAGAGCCATCTGTTGCTAGAAGTGTGTGCTAGCACCATGCAGATGATAGGTGGAAGATTTGATTTAATACACCCACTTTTTGAGTGTAGACAAGAGGTCTAATTTTGTTTTTAGAGTGTCAATCGACACTTCCTCACTCAGCCTGCCGACTTGAATCTTATACAGAGAAGATTGCACTGCAAAGGTCTGCCAATTTCCTCCAAGGCTAAATTTTGGGGAAGATCTCTCTCTCTCTCTTTGTTTTTTTCCAAGTTCAAATAAAGTATTTTCCATGAATGATCAGGTTTTTTGTTTCTTCTAGATATAATTAATTCCACTAAAAGTATCAATAAAGCATATTTTATCCAAGATAGGTCTATCCAATTATTATTTAAAAAATTTGAACATAAACACAGGTTCATCATATGCCGCTAGGCTATAGAATCTCACATGAAAATAAGTAAAAGAGCAAATCGCAGGGCTATTTCGATCAATAGGTCGTGGGAACGTTGTGTGTGATAGCCACGTTCAATTTTCTTGGATAATTTTTCCATTTTAGACACAACAGTAATATTCCAAGGAATGAGGAAGAGAACAGTGTCTCTACCCTATGTTGTGCGGCGATGTCAATAAAAAAAATTGTCAACGTTGAAATGAAGAGTGAAAAATGAAAAGTAATGTAGTTTCGTTTCAGTTTGGTAAATTCATTCAGGAATGATCCAATAAGAATAGTCGACTACTTTTGATTTTAGCTCTTTTGATGATTCAAAAATTTTGAATTTTATGGATTAAAGCTTATCAGTTTGAAAATGAAATAAATATGTTGAAAATTTGAAAAAGGTAGATAGATTATGTAAAACTTTCGATCAATTGAACACACGTCTACTGAAAAGAAATCACGACTACCAATGATCTTGTCTTTTTTGTTTGTTTGCAATAGCGATATGCGACTGGATAATGCTGAAAACTGTTTGATACCTACTTAACATCGTTTCTCGGTGCAAAGAAGACTGGTCTACTGGTTTACGGTTCACAGTAAACAAATCCACACGTGTGTAGTGTGTATCTATATCAGTCGGTTTATTTACTCCAGAGGATTCAGCTCATCATGAAAATGAAGAATCAGAATCCTGCCGCACATAGAATCAAACAAAGGATGAAAACTTCCAAAGGCATGAAGAAGAAGAGGATGCCCAAGAGTTCCTCGAGCAATCCCGCGACGATGAAATTCAGAGAAGCTGCAAAGAAGAAACAGGGGTTTGGAGGAAAATTTATAGACCAGGGAAAACTCAAAATCCTTTCAGGTAGGGACTGTGAATCGAAGCTTCCGTATCTAGTAAAACTACAACTCTAGAGTCTAATCTGAATACACTGTTGGCGTAATGTTTAGATAGCGTAGAATTTTATAGCTGTTTCAGAGCTTTGAACAAAACATAAAGCCTACCAGACCTGTAGATTCTAACTTTAACTTTTTCAATGTGTAGACTCTTGGTCTGTTTCTGGGTAAGGACACTTCAGTCTAGTGGTATGAGTGCAATTGAAGCATTTGTTTTTTTGAAGGACTTAGGAGTGTCCTACAAGGTGGGCAATCTCTCCCAGTGCTTATCCAGTCGATTCTTGAATCGCTTCTTCTTCATGGTTCTGTCCATGCCCTGTGATATCGAGGATCAGAGCACAGTTTACATTTCAAACATTCTCTTGACTGTAAGTGTCAGCACCACAGAGTCATGCTAGACTATGTTAAGATCTCTGCAATCCCATGACCCTGAGAATGAGAAAGTAACTCTACCTTCTCACACAAACTGTCATAGTCTGACCAGTATAGTCATAAAACCATGGCTTTAAAGGTAAAAGTACATTCTGAGTACACGGAAGATTTTGGTGGTTTTTTTGGGTCTACTTTATGTAATTTTGCCTCCTGAACACGATTTTACTGTCAAAATGTGGGGGGCGACAGCTAGTTTTTGAGATATCAGGGGGGGGAAGCCCCCCCTGAAACCCCCTTAAAAACTAGTGTTTTCCGCCATTTTGAAAGACAGCCAAAGTGGGCTAGAGCGGCAGATTTGCAAAAAATCGACACA
>JAUEKZ010248058.1:0-14533 GCA_031471865.1 Melibe leonina
TGACCCATACTACTTACTAGCCTCCATAAATGCTAAAGGAATCGGGTTGACACAGACTGACCCATACTACTTACTAGCCTCCATAAATGCTAAAGGACTAGCCTACAAAAATGCTAAAGGAATGTGCTTAGGATCGGGCGGGTGGTGACAAAGCAGATCGCGGATTCAATGTCCAAATCCTTTTTTGGTTATTAGTTTTCTTCTTTCCTTTTTCTTCCTCGCTGTTGGAGCTTAGTTAGTCCATACTATATTTTCATCCCTCAACAGACAACAAGCGAGATAGGTCATGTCAGCACTACTCAAGCGTAGAAGTAATAGCAAGATGATGTGACTGAGAAGACAAACCTTCAACCTTCCAGTGAGAAATAATTTGTAGGTAAATATTTAAGCCTTCATCCTTGTCTGGTTTGTTGTGAGGTGCAGACCCCCCCCCCCCCCACCCCACCCAAATCGTTATTATTATTATTTTAAAACATACCCACAGTATCATGATACAAGAGAGGTGGTGAATGTAGGCATAAAATACATCTCCAGATAAAACTCCAACTATGGGCATTACTCAGAACGCTTGGCGCCCTAGTGAATAAGATGTCAGGGAAGGCTAAGAATGACATGATGAAGGAAGATAATGGAAAGGGAGATAAAAGGTTTAAGACAGCTACATAACTATAGTGTCCTCTGTAGCGGTTGGCAAGGACAGGAAGGAATGGAAGGCCTTTTTTTTTTGCTGCCTGAGACAGCACTGAGTTGGCATAACATCCACAACTTCCACTTGAGCCAGGAAGACCAAGAGTTTCCATCATTCTCAGTTAACCAAAATACGATGAAACAAAGGGAGTGATTAATAGGCCAGTATAGTATAGCGATCCCCTCTCTTTTACCCACTATACTGGCCTATTAATCACTCCCTTTGTTTCACCTTTGATAACCACTGGTCTAGCGATCCCCTCTCTTTTACAAAATACGATATTGATTGTTCATCAATATCACAGGGTAAAAACCACCACACGGTCAATATGAAGTTCAGTGAAACAGTCTATGATTATGATTACTTTATATCTAATGTAAAATAATTTGCTTGGACAGCATAATGATAATGTGGATTTTGTTGCTTAGTATAATTATGCCGACATTTCAATGGTCACCTCCATGGCATGCATTGACGTGTGATTTTCCCACGTGCGATATGAGTGAAATAGGGTGTCAAGATATCCCCCAAGCATTCACCTCTGTGGCTTTCCAGAAAAACAGTAATGTGTTAATGTTGTTTGTTTTTTGTCTTCTGATATCAGATCAGAATAATTTTTTTTCAGTAATGTGAGGCAGGATACATACCAAAAACCAAATCTGCCAACCTTTGATTTTTGTTTATTGAGAGTTTTAGGGCACTTGCAACTGCTATGGTCATATTTGAATTTGAGTACCCCGGGGATGGAGAGTTCAAGAGAATATGTAGCAAATAGGCATTGGTATTTTGCCATAGCGTATCTTATTTCAAGAATGGAACAATCTCCCATAAGACACAACTATACAATAATTCATATTCAGTCCATGAGATGACCATATCTGGAACTGTATGACTATGACCGCCAAAGATGAGCCAAGTTGGCCACACGCAGTTTTGCTATTTCCAAATCACAGGCCATTGAGCATCGGCTGAGAAACTGCTCTTTTGTCAACAAACGTTGTCATATTTTTTGTTTGTTTATTGAGAGTTTTAGGGTACTTGCTATGGTCATATAAGCGCCTAGGGGTAACTAAGATGATAGGCTAGTTAAAAGAATAGCCAGACTTTGACCCTGCCAGGGACATTTCACATAGATGATTTACAAGGAACACAATATCATCTCACAGAAAAGGTGACAAAAAGATGATTTACAGGGGAAAAGAATCACCTCTTACAATCACAAAGCAGGAAACACAAACAGATAATGGCCACCGCCCACATCATGTACTCTTGTGGTCCAGGCAGACACATGATATTATACCGCCCTTGTGTACAAAAGTACTCAGTCCTTCTAGATAGCAAGAGACCCTGTAGTTAGGTACCACAGTGCAAAAAAATGGGTGATGACCATAAGCCTGTTAGGACGACAGGCAGGACCAAGACTGAGCTAACAGATACAAAAGAGCTGTGTGTATAAGCTTGCAAGGGAGCACTGGAAAAAGTAAAAATAAAAAATAAAGCCAAAAGAGAAGATACAGAAGAAGCGACCACCAGAGGCGCCGGCAAAAATGTATTATCAAAGACCAGCACCAAATACATCGTAAGTGTAAGTTGCTTGAGATCTTGAAAAAATCCTAATGTTGCTCCTCTTGCTTACATGACTGCCGCCAATAAAGACAGCATGGGTTCGCAGGAGCGACTTTCTGATCTTTGACTTTTAGAGAAGAAGACCAGGAGATAATGTGAAACATTTCATAATGATGATGATTAACAACATTTAGAGAGAAATCTTTGTCTTTTAAATATTTTTATGCAATGGAATGATTTTTTTTTTAAACCCTTTCACAGCAGGGTTTGATTCTACCCCAACGAAAATATGTAAAATCTTCAACATGAACATGTTTTACCCGATAAATTTAGAAAATCTAGGCTTTTGGCATATGCAAGTTTACTGAAAGCTGATTTATCCCATATAAAACATGCACATTTGAACATTTTTATTAAGTGAAGTTAAAATTAGACTCTGCTGTAAAAGGGTTAAAATGGAGATTCTATGTTTTTCTGATACACTTACACTCAATAGAAGAAGAGAAAAGAGTAAGGATTTGGAGTTGAAAAATAAGAACAATGATACACTGCAAGCTCAATAGAAATGACTTAAAACACATAATTATTGCCATAACTGTGAAAGAAAGATTTATTTCCAACCAAAAAATATATAGAAAGAAAATCAGGCATATTCCACCAGTACGCAATATAACAAAGTATAAAAATATATACATGAGACCTCGTATTTAGTCATCATAATTACAATCAAATGTGATGGTATCTTGTCTAATGTGTAGTATAGCTATCTATTATAGGGATTTGAAGCTGAAAAATGATAAATACATGATAAGATGTAGTTATTCAGTAGGCTTTGGTTGTGGAAAAGAAACAAAACAATTTTTTCAGATAGTCATTTTGATTCTGTGCTGAATCTGAAACTTGTTAGAACTTGTTATCACAACAGTTTGAAACCTTTTGATTCAATAGATGAATTTCATCTGATTTATAACAAACTTCTCTCCTCACTCTCATTTTCAAAAGATCAAGTATCAAGAGAGGAATAACAAAAGCTTTAAAAAAATGCTACAAATAGAATTAATAGATGATTTGAGATTCAATGCAATGCTCTGGTGGAAAAAATATAAGTATGTACGGCTAGATTCAAGCTGTATCTCTGACTTGGTCGTTAATCAGTGGATAGGCAAACCTGAAAGATTTAGGTTCCCTTGACATTTTATGACATTCTATAAGTGCAAAAATGACCAAAAAACAGAAACACAGTAGTATCTATCAGGTATTGAAAAATAAAAAACAAGATAAAATAGTGATTTTAAAAATAAAAGAACATATCTGGTCACTGGAAAATGAGGCTGCTTAATAAAGCAGTCAATAAAATGGAAAGATGTCCCTTACTACAATAAAAAGATCTAAACGAAAGGAATGTCAATTTCTAGATCAACATGTAAAATGGAATGAATTATCAAAAGGCTCAGTCTGAAAACAATCTCTGAAAAAAAAAAATGAAGAGAGAGTAAAGTCTATTAATTCCACAGAACAGATTTCAATTAATGTATAAGTTTCAGTAGTAACAGGTAGTATATCAATTGCAATTTTCCTTACCAATGATTTAAGCACTAGAATTAAAGTGTCTCCCACTCTGAAAAAAAAATAGTAAAACATAAAAATAGTTTTGATTACTTATATCATATAAACCATGTCAATCTGAAATACCAATCAAAGAAATGTCAGTGTGATCGACTTTAACCCTTTCACAGCGAGGTCTGATTCTAACACAATTGAAATATGCCAAATCTTAAAAATGTACATGTTCTTATAACCAGATAAATCAGATTTCAGGGCACTTTTGGCATATGTCAGTTCACTGAAATATGATTTAACTGGTATAAGAATAGGCAATTCTTGACGATTTTGGTGTCCTCAGCATTGAAAGGGCTAAGGCCGTTCAGCAGAAAAAGAATAGCAGTTATTGTTAAGATAAAAAAAAATTAAATTATCAACTATCAAGGGGTCAAATATTCTTGTAAATAAATGCGAATTAAATCAACTTGAAAATAATGACAACTTTGAAGAAGTTAACTCTTCAAAGAAATTGCACATAATCCTTTTTAATATAATTGTAGACTCCATCACAGGGAACAAAAAAGAACATTCATATGACATCACCAAATAATAGTACTTTACAAAACAAACACACTGCAAAATGAATGTACATAAGTAATGTATGGTTATCACCAAGCAACATCAATTTATAGGGGAAAAAAGTTACTTTTCTCTTCTTTAACATTTTTGGGGGTAAATAAGTTTTCATATCATCCACCTTTTTAGTTCCAGAGCTAAAAATATCTGCCAATTGAAAAATATTTGTTAGCTATTGACACTTAATTTGAAGCCAAGCAAAGACGATTTAATCAAATAAATCTCGGGACTTCAAAGAAGTAATAAAACTAACTGTCTTAGGAGTTCAATCATTGCTTTTTGAGTTTCAAGTAAACACCAAAAGAGTAACAACAATTCATATATTACAAACAGATATATTAAATGTTAGTATTGTTAGTGAATCTATAGCTACAAAAAATTGGATCAAATTTCAAATGAAAATAAGAAAGATAGAGAAAAGGCAAAATCAAAGTAGAATTCTAATTCTTCTGCATATAAAAATAATTTCCTAACTACAGTTTCTATTTCGTTTCCAAAAATCAAAGCTGTAAGCTGACATAGAGCTTGTCTACTACGATAAAAGGAAACTTCTGCCATTTTAAAAATAAAAAAATAACTTGTTTTTTACTATAAGATATATAAATCATGACTAAATGGCTTTGTATAAACTGTTGAAAGAATGAATTTCTCAAGATTTTTCTCTTCTAATGATTTTTAAATCAACCGACAAGTTTAACTCACTGTGCTCTAATCCCAAACATGTACCAAAATGACAAAATTGCCCTGTAGCCCTGATCCTGAACATAGTCAGATTGTACTTTGCGGAAATCTCATATGGTTAAGAGTAAATTTTTGTTCACAAGAGGTACAGTTCTGCAGTCTGTGTATTTGGCAACTTTTCTTTTATTTTTGTTTATTTTTATCTTTATATTACCCAATTTGTGGAGACGTTTTCAGGAAAAGGGCTAGAGCCCAGAGTTAAAAAAAAGGAGAACTCTCGTGAAATTACAGACAAAAAAAAAAGAATAGACTCTATATCTATTCAATTTACCTGCCTCATGTCATCACAACATATCTTATCACAGAAACATATTATTGATCCATCAAATAAAAGACTATCATAGTTTTAAGTTCTGTAGATTCTTAGGGCAATAATAGCTATTTTTGTTGATACAACAAGAAAGAGATTGTGTCATTGATCTACATAAAATACTCACTAGATGATGTCATAAGAGTGTGAAAAAGCCCAACACTTTTATAACTGTGAGAAAAAATATTTTTAGTACATCACAAATCTCTAGGAAATATACGTGATCAAAAGGTTCTTAAGTAATTTCATCATCAGTCTATTTTCATTTTTATACCAAATTGATTTGCAAGAAGTCTCTCAACACAAATATCAAATTTATTCAATTCATCACTTTTGATTCTTATGGTAAATAACATACACTTTCTGGTCTCTCTCTTTTATAATAGAGGTTAAAGAGTTGAGTTTGAGAAGAGCCAATGACATATCAAAATTAATTCTGACAGCGTGAGCTATATGAATTGTTTTTAAATGTCATCTTTCCAATTCTTTATTCTGTATTATAAAAGAGATAGCCTGTACATTGCAACTTAGATGAAGATATCCCCAGTAAGTATCTAAAAATTCTGTGTCCAATTTTAAAGCTATAAATTTTTCTATTTTTATCAAAAACACTTGTTAACATATAATTATGAGAAAGTAATATGAAACACTCACTCACAACAGATATTTTGAATATTACAACGACAGAAAAAACCTCCAAAGTTTGGATGCACTTTGCCAAGATCTCGTGTGGATATGAGATTCGATTTTTGAACACTGTAAATACTGTACCATAGCCTGTGCTTTAAGTGACTATGTACCCAAAAATTGTACCCAAACACATGCTGAAGGGATCTTCCACAGCCGTTTATAATTGTCACTAGATTGAAGTGAAGATGAAAAGATCTAGAGTAATTAAAAGGACTGAGGTGATTTGGATGACCTACAGCAACCCATAACACACTGATGATGAATATGAATATATGCAAAATTAATATTTAAAAAAAAAGACTGGTTACATCATTTTGAAGCCTTTGTTTTCATTTAACATCGTCACCCACTTCACATCAGGCTTTTTTTTTTTTTTTTTAAAGTTCAGTTTTGTGCGTTAGGCAAGAGGTTTATACAAGATGTATTGATTAGGATGAACTCTTCAATGCAAGCATTTATAAGAGACCTTCCTATATCTTTTTAAGAGAGATTAAAAACATGCTCATAACCAGTGTGGTTGAATTTTTACAACATTTCAAAACGACAGAAAATACTCATAATTACTTAGTAGGAATTGTTATTTTCTCAAGTCTTTATTGGACCTTAACTTGTAAACCCTTGAGTTTGTAAATATAATCTTTCTACTATTTCAGATAAATTTTTTTCACTTGTTACTTGAAGGAAATCCAAAAAAAACCCCATCCCATATGGGAGTACAGCAATCTGTAAATGCTCACACACTCCCATATATAAATATAAATACAAACCAACACACTCACTCACAACCAAGGTTCACAAGTAAAAAACAAACCTTTGCCTTAACTTTTTTGGGGTTTTTTCCACCCCTTAATACAGCATCATACAATGTTGGGGCTCAGCTTTATGTTTGGTTACAAATGGATTGATGGGACATATGTGAATATCCCAGCGGCCAAACATAACCAATCACAAAGCCAGACGAGAAACTTTGGATCAAGACAAAAAATCAAGTGGGTGATCAGCCCACTGTATACAAATTTACTTACAAAAGACAAACAGAACAGGTAACAAATTGTCACACAAAACTTTCAACCAATCATAGCATCTTGTTTCTTTCTCACACATAAATTAATTTACAAGCGTTTTCATTTGAAGTTATAAATACATTCCATTTATAAGGTAATCAGCTTCATTTGAATTGAGAGGCCGTCCTTTTCTTAACCGATGTTTCATATTCCTGAGCCTGCAACCCAAAAGGACGATAAGGACAAGGGTAAAAGCTAGGCCAAGTGACAGGGCTATGATAGGTCCTTCAGCCTCACTGGTAGAACTTGCTATGATGACTTTTTCTTGTGTGACAAAGACTTTACTGTGCGGGATAGCAGACGGTGGCTTCTTGGTTGTGGTCTGAGTGAGGTTGTGCTTGCTGTCGCTACTGCTGGTTGCCTTTGTTTTTGTTTTATTCTTATGGGCAGGGCTGACAACAGTCGAATCTTTAGCAAGGGATTTCTCCTTTGAATTTTCATTGGTTGTTATCTGTTTAGAGCTTTCCTCTGCAAAAAAAGAGTAAACACATAAGTCATCCTTTAAAGTAACAAAATATGATTATAAAAAACGTTAAAGATATGGGATGGCCTGAAATCATGCTTACCCTGGTTACAGTTCCTCTATAGATTGTTCATAAGCACAGCATTATTGAATTTCCAAAGGGTACAAATCCAAATATATTGTTAAGTAAAATGTAAAGCCTTGACGTCTTTTCAGCTGAATGAGTGAAAAAGTACACACTGAGCAGTTATGTTCCCACATAGCTGCTACACATAAAGATAAACCTGATCTTTTAATTCAATGTGGATAAGAGGGAAAAAAATTACAGCTTAGTTTGAGACACAAAATTGTTGGCAATCATCACCTTTCTCAACTGGGGTGGATGCAGATTTAGGAGCATCTGCATCAACCTTCGTATTTTTGTCCTCCTTATCAGGGTCTACTTTGCTGTCTGGGCGATGGCCACCTGAAATAGGCAAAAGAAATGTTCTCAAAATAGTCTCTATTTTGTGTCAACTCATTGGAAAACTGGTACCCTGAATTTAATAAAAGTATGTTGGTAACCTTGTCGAATGTTTTTGTTCTGTGATTTTATGTTCCATTAAATATGAATTAACACTAAAAGTGGTGATCTATGGTGCCAGCGGCCCTTTTATCCATGAAATGGTAACCAATGGTGGCATCGTCTATGCTGGTTTTTACTAATATTTCATGTTTCACAATAAGTGGTTATTCACATCACTATATACACCTTGACACAGCAGACAATGGCCAATATCAAAAGTTCATCCAAACTTTGTAACAGTATCAGTTTTTATTCCATGTTGACATTTGAGAGAAGTTTTCATTATGCATGTTTTTGTTTTTGTTTTTATTTCCTTGAAGTGTCTGCTGTGTGAGAGACTGGATGAAATTGGTGATTCTGATAGAAATAAAGGCTGACTTCTTTCCCTTTATGCTGCTGAATATGTGTTGGCTAATTATGATGACAGCGAGAATGTAGACTTGATAATGATTTTAGTTCCAGTAAAGGCGATTAATATAGGTGTAAAACAGTACTCATGGGGAAATCTCTCCTTCTAGTACCATTTTGTTATACCCAGTTATGGAAAAAAGTGTCAAAATTATTAAATATTCAACCTGGAGTGCTAGGTGGGTGTTTTTCAAAAGCAAATGTTGGGGAAAAAAATCTCAAATTGACCCTACAATAAATGTGAAAAATGTCCTACTGTTGAGAGTTGACTTCAGAAACTGGATAACTTTCATATGTACATTCTCACCTTTTCTGGTTTCTCCTGATTTCGGAACATTGGAATTTGCTGATACATCTGGATAATAGGAATAAAAACATGTATCAAACACATTATATTCTATGGAAACTAAAGAGATTTTACATACATTTAGACAGAATCTCATGCTAATGCTGACAGGATAAAATTTCTAAAGGGTGGAAATAAATTCGGAGGGTAGAAGTTATAACTTATTACTTCTTTTTATAAAGTCGAGAGAAAAAGCAACATTAAAACTTTCTAACTAAGTCTAAATAAAAGAATATATTGCAATATATGTAATCAAACCTTAAACCTTCAGCTACAATGTTATGTAATTAGTTTTTGGCTGCAGCGAGTATGGTCCAAAAAAATTCATGTTTTATAGTCAACACGTGAAAAACACGTTTTGCAGAAAGATCAAAATGAAGCGTCATCCTCATGTCATGATGGTATAGGAACGCGCTGAAATTCAGTTAAAATGAAAGGAAATGAAAAGAACGTTGTAAACAAGGACCCAGAGCAGGTTCTGGTATCAAATATAGATCTAAATTTCTCTCTGTGTCTCTGATAATCTTAAATATTCTAAAGTGGTTTCACAAATGAAAGAAAGCATGTTTTATCTATGGAAGAACATGCACAGGTCAATGGTCATATCAAGGCATGTGTGCGTTTCCAAACTGTTGAGTAGATTTTGAATATATCCGTTACATCTTGCCACAGATCTGTCAAAAAACAAGAAGCGGACCGGCAGACTAAGGGTAACTATAGGAGTTGACAAATACCAAAATTTGGTCTTTGATCTTGCTAATAGATTTTGGACACATAAACAAACTGTTGTCAGTGATATGAAGACACGCCTGAGTAGAGGCGTGAACGAACAAGGCATGACAGACCGTAAGCCCTCAACAGACATAAACCCACCCTTGCGCACAAAGAAGCAAGACTTTAGTATGATGGACAAATCACCATCAGCGGTGGAATGAGCAGCAATGATGTGATGTGCTTTTTGCAGACGAATCCTCATTTTCAGTAAGCGGACAGAATGATAATGTGTTTTGCTATTGTCGGAAAAATAAACACTTTATACCAGAGACAACTAGAGAGTGTCAAAATCGTGGATACGGGTATGTCAAAGTTTGGGTTGGCATTATTCGTGAGAATGAACTCCTCTAATTTTTTTGACAAGAAAATTGACTGGTGAGACTTACTTTAAAGACGTCATAGAAAATGTTGTTATTCCATTTATTAGACAAGAGGAAGTACAGCAAAGACACGTGATCATTTAACAAGACAACTGCCCCGTCCATAAACCCCTTGTTACAACAGAACAACGTTGAAGTACTGCCGCGAATAACAAAATGTTGACCACACCAAATAGAAATTCCTTTCAATCTTTCTGCGTCATTCTATTTTTCACCGTTTGCTATTTGAGTGGGTTGAAGTAACGGCTTACTGTGATCATGTTTGATGTAATTTAAAAACGAATTTTAGTTTATCTAGTGGTAAATACAATTTCCTTTAAAAAGCATATAAAACATTTTAGGGTTATTTGTCTTTTTATGGGAACAATTATTTGTTAAAATAATTTAATATTACTTTTGCTCCTGACTGTATATAATTATTTAAATTTCTATAGGTTTCTGTAATATATCTAAGATGATGAAAAGAAAAATATTGACATTTTCAGGAAGACTTATAAACTCATCAAACATTCATCATCTCTTAGAGATAAATAAAATTAAGGAATAAAAGTTTTCCTACAATAGGTAAAAATCTAATCTTTATGGGAAAATTTCAAGAAAAAATAAGTCTGAAAAAATAATTGCCTCACCACATCAAGTACCTAAGTAATCCTCATAAAAACATTTATTGCAAACAAGGGAAATAAAACTGTCACTGTCTTCAAACTAAGGTTAGAGACAATTTCCAAATCAGAAACAGGAAAAAAACAAAGAAGCATGGCAAAATTACAACATTTAATATTTTACCTTTATTGAACTTATTTTTTAGAACAATATAAAGCAAACAGCATAAAAGGATTTCTTATCTAATTATATTTAGGCAAATATCACGTCAAATTCTGTGGAATCAGGTAACATATTCATTTAAAAAGTGCCTCTGATCGCTCATCTAAGGCTTTGGCGAAGAGGGCAGTCATTGCTGTAATGCAACTCATCTCCGGAGTAACTTTTTGCCACAAAATTCCTATCAAAGCTAAAAGTAACCTTCTGGTCTCGCATTTTTCAGTTTTCACTAAAAATGTCATCAAGACTCTTATGCTGGCTCACTCGCAAAGGCTGACCCCTCAAGTGGCTTACCTAGGTTCATTCAGGTGGTTCACTTATGCTGAACCCTGTTTAGACCCTAAATTAAAAATTAAGTTCTAGAATACATAGATAGCAAATCCATGATGAACCACTAGAGGAGCCGAGCCATCAGAGGCACCTTACCTGAACAAAATAAGCAAACAACAAATGGAAACAAAAAATACATTAAAAAAAGAATATGAAGAGTTAGGCAGAGCATTTGAGAAATTCAGACACCCTTCTCACTATTTTTGTGATGGAAAAATAAGAACACACAAAGAAATCTGGGCAGATAAAAAGGCTTACAGTGTATTCATGAACTTTACCGGCTCTATCTAAAAATTCTTTAGCTTCTGTCAACCTAATGCCTGTCTTTAAAAAAAAAGACTAGAAACGAGAGTCAGTGGAAATATATACTGTGTGACTGTGTGTTTATCTATAAAAAATATTGGGATTTGCACTTAGATGCAATTTTCAAAATACAAAATTCTTCTTTTTAGGGAAAAAAAAAAGGCAAACAATATCAAAACTTGTAGTGGTGAGATAAACTTGAATCAATTCACTCTGGTTTCCAGTTCCACTCAAGCCACTGGACTCGGCAATACAAATTAGAGACTGAACAAAAAGAATGCAAGTGGTAAAAACAGAGGAATGGATTGTAAATTACTCCAGAGAAAAGTGGCACTATCTAAAAGAGAGAAGCAGTTTGGAAATTGAATAGATGAATTTGAAAAAACAAGAAAATTTTAGAGAATCCATGACAAGATGTAAATATTACACTACTTCTTTTTCCAAATAAACTGACTGATTCGGCTGGACCGAGTATTAGTATCAGTACGCATTTAAACAGGTCAGGATACAACCGTTTGGCAAGAGATTTAAAAGCCAGACAACACTACAAATGCAGTGTTTAGAAAATCCAAAAGCATTATAAATCAGGAATGTAAATCTACACCTAGCTGTCAAAACAAAAGCAAAGACAAAGATGGAGTATATAAGCTGGTACCGTTGTTTAGAAACTAAGCTACATGAGCAAGCAACATGATCACGAAACAAAAGAAATGGCATCACACAAGGAATAAAGCTAAAAAGCACATCAAACATGAAATTCTAGTGGACTAAAATTCTGTCTTGAAGGGTACTGTACTGTCAGGTGACAAAATCTAGACACCATTCTTTGTACATGCGTGCAAAAAAGAAAGAAAATAACACCAACTGGAAATGAGATTAAACGTTTAGTTTTATCTAGCATGTTATGTATACTTTTTACTGCTTCATATGAAATATGCACAATGCATGAAATAAACTTTTTTATATAAAAAAGGTGTTTATTCGAAAGATAATTACATCTCTAAGTTGACAACATGAAATAAACAAAAGTGACAAAAAGAAGGGTTGCATTCCATCAGTTTAAACAACAGTCAGTTCACAAGATACAATATATCCATACACAACACAGCAGCAAAGTTACCCTCAAAGAAGCCTCCTCGACGGTAGCCTTTGGAGTTTCTGAGAGCAGAGTAATAATCTGGATCTTGACGATTGTTGGACCCTCCAAATTCCGTGCCATAGTTGTATCCATTAGAAGGAATGTATGGAGCATTATACGTAGAATCTGGATAATCCATATAGCCACTGCCTATTTGATATGGACTTCGATTGAGAGATTTCTGACGATTGGCATATGACCCTCCAAACTGGGAGAAGTCATCTTGAGATCCTGTTTCCCCAAGCAGAGATGTTGGCATGGAATCAATTGGGTCACTGCTGTACTGAGGGAAGTAATGGGACTGTTCATAGAAGGGCATATTTCTGGAGGGTTGTTGCTGCTGCTGCTGCTGCTGCTGCTTTTGTCTCTGGTTTATGTAAGACCGGTAAGAACTATCCCTGTCCATCCAGCTTTGACCACTCGGATGTTGTATTGAAGATGAAGAAGAAGATAAAAGAGAGGAGGAGGAGGAGTAATTGGGTCTGAGTTTTGTGGGTACATCAGAAGAAGAACCTTTCGTCTCCCCTGAGGCTTTTGAACTCGGTTGATCTTTGTGAGCTGTGGCTTTGTTGTTTGAAGGCTTTGACATGTGCTGGGATTGAGATTGAGACGAAATTTGATCAACAGAGGGCATGGGGCTCTTCACCCGGGCATTATAGCCTTGAAGGGAGCCAAGAGGGACCACTTGCCCATCTCTGTGTTGGTTTTCTCTATGCATATCTTGAGGTTGTGAAGCTGTATTAACAGCACTGGCTTTGGGCATCTGAGACATGTTTGGTTGGGAGAGGGGCCTTTCTACTGCCTGCCCTGGGTTAGGCTTGGCTTTGGAGACATTATCCCTTCCACTGCCCACGTTCATTTCTTTAAATGGTCCACTCTCCGAGTAAGCTACACTGGATGGATTTTGATTGATGACTGGATGGCTTGGATGATTGACAACAGGTTGTGGGGATTTTACTGGCTGAGAGTCCATGTTGTGCTGCTGATGAAATTCCTTGGCAGGAACCTCTGTGCCCTGGTCCTGACTGGCAGGCACTTTGTTATCTACAGGAGAAGCTCTGTAAGCATTGTTTTCATTATCAGTCTGATCGTTAGGCATACTTTTATCAATAATTTGGGGGTAATTTTTTTCTGCATTCCCCTGTTGTGAGAAAGCAGTGTTAGGGTTAGTTGGCTGCAAGGGGACACCGACTTGCTGGTTAGTTTGAGCCACCAGTTGTTTTCTTCTTTCCATGCTATTATTGAACCTTTGACTCAAGGGAGGATTTGGCCTTACGTTTTGTGATGCCTGAAGGCGATTTTCAGAATTGCTGTTTCCAGTCTGTCCCTGCCTTTCATGAGCTGCAGAGTCAGGGGGCGAATGTTGCATTGTGCCTGGGGCAACAGGAGCAATAGGATTTGGAGAGGGACCATATACAGGTAACCTATTTTGAGCATCTTGCTCAACTGGGTTAGAATTTGGCATCCTTTGCAGATTTTCTTCACTGTTGCGGCTGTTGTCACTGCCTGGTGCTTGCTGTCTGTTCATCCAACCATAAGGTGTCCTTGAATTCCAGTAACCTGGATTCGAATTGGGGACTAAAAAGCAATCGAGAAACAACTCAAAGAGAGAATGAGAGTTCTATGGCATTTCTACCTTGAAATCGTACTTCTTCATTCAATAGTTATACAAATATTTAGAGAAAGCAACATATCATGGGGTTGGACCGAGGACTTTTATAGAAGACTTGTATTTCACAAAGATACATAATGAAAGAAATGCTGTAA
>JAUEKZ010248277.1:5475-20012 GCA_031471865.1 Melibe leonina
ATAGATTGGTCTACCTACTAGCAGTTTTTTAATGAATATATACAACCTACTCATTTTTGTTATTTACATTTTGTAGTGAATAAATACATACAATAATTGCTTCTAACACAAAATTCTTTCCAATTGTAACATAAGTATATCCATCATAATCATATTGGATTGGAAATTGCAGGATTAATAAATCTTATTTTTATTATTTTCTAATAATATTTATAGATTGTAGAAGATATCTTTTTTTTATCTTTCCAACATTCCATAGGATGCTCCTGGTTTTTTGGGGGAAGAATTATGAGCAGGAAAAATCAATTCGCTTTTCAGACTTCTGTCGACTGTCTCAGACATGTTGACAAATTGTTGTGTGTTTTCTTTTAAATGTGTGTTATGATTACCATTTTTACTATTACTTACGGAAAGCACCAAAAAATATTATTGTCCAATCAAAAAAATGGTAAATGTACCATGATATTGTCATCAAACATTTGTACTGTGATGAAGTAGATTAGCTCCTGGGTAACTAGTCAAAGCGGCGATGCCAGGAGTACTTTTCATATCAAATAGTCTCCATTTGATAAATCTCTCTTTTTTTGTTGAGTATTTTGATGTCAAAACCAACTTTGAAGTTTTCCTTATTGTAATTCATAATATCCTGGATTTAGTGGGGTTTATAACCAGGTTCCCAGGCAAGTGAGTGTATGTTTGTATGTATGGATGTATGGACGTATGTTTGTTAGAATTATTATCTTCATGTCTCATCATTGTTCACCCCTTAGGTTCAAGTACAACATGACAATGTTTGATCACTTTTTGTACAATTTTTTTTCAATTACTGATATGAGTTACAGTATTTGTGAAAATAAAATGCTAAAACAGTTCTATGGGCCTCGTCTGTTTTTCAATTTGTCTTGATTTTCTAAATTACTCTTTGCTGCTTCATTGTGGAGTAAGCATTACTATGTTAACAATCTCTTTGTCCCAGATGCTGACCTCATGGAAGAAGGAAAGAATTAGCTTAAACTTAAATCTCTTGACAGAAAATTTTTAAAGTAGGGCGCCTATTCCCTAGTGAAGCCATGGCAAAAATGGATTAATCTTCAAAGAGTTTCTGTTGCAATATGAAGAACGAATGAGAGTTACTTTGTGTTAAATTATTTGTTTATTGACAGTTTTAGGGTGCTTTCAACTACTTTGGTCATATAAGTGTCCAGGGGTATGTAAGATGATAGCCTAGTTAAAAGAATAGCCAGACTTTGACCCTGCCAAGGATGTTCAAAGAGAAATGATTCATAAGGGGAAAAATATCTCTTAAAAAAAGATGACAAAGAAATGATTTAGAGGGAAAAAAATCACCTCTCACAATCACAAAGCAGGACACACAAACAGATGATGGCCACCAACTACATCATGCACTGTGATCGAGGGAGACCCAGGATATCCTCCCACCCTTTGTGTACAAAAGTACTCAGTCCTTCTAGATAGCAAACGACCCTGTAGTTAGGTACCATAGTGTAAACATAGGGGATGACCGGCAGGACCAAGACTGAGCTAACAGATACAAAACAGTTTGTGTATGCTTATTAAGAGAGCACAGGAGAGAAAAAGTAAGATGATAATTGCAACAAAAAGACACCTGCAAATGAGGAGAGGGGAGAATTATGGTTGGATTTAAATTAGTTAAGAGAAAATACAAGGAGACAGCGATTTGCTTTGACAAGGAACAATGTCATTGTATATTTACATTATTTATAGTAGAATACAATGTCAGCAGTGTGGCACAACAGGGACACTTGTTGGGCAAAAATAGAAGCTTTCAAACTCTCCTACTACACACACGCACATGCTCATCCATCTCTGCGATTAAGTTATAACTTAAGGTGTGTGTCCACTGGTAGGTTTTAGGAATGGAAAAGGCTTGGGTGTTTCTATTGATGCGATTCCAAAATCGCACCAATAGAAACACCCAAGCCTTTTCCATTCCGTTTTTCTATTCCTAAAACCTACCAGTGGACACACACCTTTATGAAGTTCTCAAAAATGCATTATTAAGATAAAAAATACATTTTTACCTCCCTCACAACTTTCTCTCTTCTCAAATTCTTTCATACACCTATTTTCCTCAAACTCTCCTCCCTCTCTCATCGGTAAACAAGCAAAAATTATGCATTCATTCATTCATAAATCCACATGCACACACACAGACAGACACACAGACTGGTGGAAGGTTATGAGTCACTAATGCATTCATTCTCAGTCAATTTCCAAGTCTCAGACAAAATCATAAATCTCATTCTCTTAACAATGTCAAAGGCAAGAACTTCTTGGTAGTTTTGTTTCGTTTGTTGAGAGTATAATGACGCTTAAAAGCGTTAATGGTCAAATAATCAGTGCCATTTGATAACTTTTCAATCATTTTGATTCATTGCTATTCTTTAACATAACATTCAAAACATGGAAAAAGTAAGACTCACTTTAAAACAATTTAGACAAAAGGGATTGCAATCTGCAAAGTGACAACATTTTAACTAACGATGAAGTCAAATTTGCATGTTTACTCTTGACTACTTAGTGTCAAGATTGATATATTCTCCATTTTTGTTTTCAAATTTGCTTAAAATGTCTCCTGAACTGTTGTTCATCTTTAATAAAAAAACCCTCAAAGATCTATATTTAGGCAGATATTTGTAATATTCTTTACTTCCTCACACAAATGGCATAGTCAGGGCTGTGTGAGTTAAGTCCTTTATACATTATCATTATAATATGTAAGATAAATTGACAAGAAATTCTGACATGTTACACATTGAGGCGTACACAAAACCTTACATCCTTGGGATGAATATTGTGAATGATTTCATATAAAACATGAAACTGAAAATTATGTTAACATTTCAAAATAAATTCTCATCATCATTTATTTGAAAGGCACATGACATGATCAAAATAGATGTTATTCAGTGACAGTACTGTTTTTAGATTCCTACAAGATATTCTGCATTGCTTGAATAATTAACTGCAAACTCCAGTGAAATAAGAAATGTCACGTAATGGGAAAGGAATAAAAATCAGAGCTGATGGTGATAAAAAAGGAGGAAAAATTTGATCGATTTTTTTCGACTCCCAATTTTAGAAATAATCCCGCCGTACAGCAATAAAGCAAAGGAAAGAGGTAGTTCCTTCTCTTGTCTCAAAAAGGAAGATTTCCTCAGATCAAAGTAAGACCATTATCACTGAACAGTGAAATGAAAAAAAAAACACAGCTTATTTCACCAGATAAAACAATTAAGGGAGCAACAATTCCATGAACGTTGTACAGAAAAGACTCCTAATTTTAGAAAGAATAGGGTTAAAATGCACAATGTGTTTGATATTCAGGATTTAATGAAATGATGACCACTACCTTATAAAAATAAGTCTTGACCAAGTTCAGCTTTTTACTGCGCATTCATTTGGTTTTAATTTTAAACAGCATATTATTCTCCGAGCCTTGAATACCAAACTCTGTTGAGCACGTCTGTGTGAACAACTTTTTAATCCTTGAGAAAAAACACAATGAAATCAATGTTGACAAATCTTTTTATCAAAGAAGACAAAAACAACAGCCTTTGCTTTATATCTGACTTCTGGTTTGTTATCATTAATTCACTGTATGGCAAGTGACATACGAAATAAAAACTTCACATAGAGTTATAGTGCAGCCTCTTCTTCATTACGACATCATCAAAATCAGAAGAAAAAGAAAAAAAAAGAATTTACATGGCGTTGTCATAAAAGCAGGGAATATACAAACTGTTGTTCAAGTACCAAGAGTAAGAACAGATGATGGAATTTCATTTTCCCTCTGTAGTTTATCTAGGCTTGCCACCAGTAAGAGTAGAGTTGTAGTATAATTAATCATCAAAATGCCAATAATACAAACATATTATTCAATCAAGCATTTTCATCGGCAATGAATTCAGCAATTCATTGGTCAGAAAGAAGCAATTTCATTTGATCAGAAGTTGCTGATTATCACAATATCGATGCTGCTAAAAAGGGTTTTTACTATGTGAGGTACAAAGTGAGTTTTTCATAACAAATTATACGTAGAGGAAAAATTGCATCTTAGGCACCATATCATTTTGTTATAGAGGGGATGTCCTTATAGGGGCTGCACTGTATTGATATAAAATTCAAATTAAATTGAATTAGGGCAGACTAAAACGAATTACGAAAATATAAATAAATATCAAACAAACATGGATGAGTGGGAGTGTTGACTAGCACTTGAGAGTTAAAAAAACAACACACGCACACACACACATGATGTGGCACAGAATTCATAAACCACAAGAAAAACCCATTACAATCAACGAACAGAATACACAGATAACTACAAAAATACTGCATAAAAATTTCAAGTGTTTGCTTTGTTTGTTGAGACTTTTAACCCTTTCAGTGCTAAGGACACCAAAATCCTTAAAACTTGCCTGTTCTTATACCAGACCAGATAAATCAGACTTCAGTGAACTCTGATTTATCTGGTATAAGAACAAGTAATTTTAAAGATTTTGCATATTATATATAATTCAGTTGGGCTTGAATCATAGCTCGTGGTGAAAGGGTTAAAGCACTTTTAACTGCTAAGGTCGTTTACACTCCCCCAAAGGTAGGTAAGATGATAGATTAAAATAATATAGTTTAAAACACTGTGGCTGACAGAATTATCTCATCCTATTCAAAGATTGTGAACTATATTTCATACTTTAAAATAAAAATTTAATAGAAACTACCATGAATGAAATTAAATTTTGCTCTGGGATAGACAACTAAAGTATGAAAAAACCAAACAAGAATCACTTTTGAATAAAGACAGTAAAATCTATTCAGAAAATTTTCACAATTCACATTAATTTCTCCTCACCACATATTCCATACCCCAATCACCAACACCCATAAACCTTCAATAGGCACTAAATTCATTCTCACTTAAATGCAGGGCAATATTGTTTAAAACTTGGGACAGTTACAGAAAAAAAAAACCAACAATAAAATACAGGCTGTCCTCTTTCCTGGTTACTAGATTTTTGTGATTCTTGGGGAGGATTGCATCAGGTTCTTAGAATTAAAAAAAAAAATAATGTCATAATTATATGATATGTCTACTTCTGTCTCTACTTCTTAAATATTTAAATAAAATCATGAAAATGATGAAATATTTAAAGGGTCGCAAGATACTTTCTCAGATCAACTACAAACATTTTTGTGAGAATAAAAAATGTGACGCCACAGTTTATACATACGTTAAAATCATTTGAAAATCATCTATTGCCAATTTAAGGCAACTTAGGAATTCTTGTATCAAATATTAATTCTTTTTGTTATCAAGTCTAATTACCATTTTACAAGAATATGTAAGGCTAAACTGAGATGTATATGCCACTTTTTGGCTATAAAGATTTTAATCTCATGAAGGACAATAATTATAACAACCACCGACATAGTTTTGACATGTAAACTTGGCATGAAATATAAGGCATTTTGTTTGAAGACAATCTTTCTGCAACACTTAACATAATGGATCCCATCACACGGCATATGACATAGTGACATATGACATAGTGACGATGAGAAAATTGTATAAGTATGAACGTGATTGCCATTTGATCACATGATGCCGTACAAGGCATGTGGCAGATTCAGGCAATGAAAGGACAGGTGGGTTCACACTTTGCTGCCTGCATAGGATGCTCAGTGTCAGCATCCTCCAGCCGCCTTACTTAGTGACATCAATGATAAAGTATATTCAGTGCCTACTCTCTGTAAGCTGGAAGATACAAAAAGGATTCATAATATTTCTCTTCATATCCCTACACAGCGAGTGTCTTAACCAGACATCTGTATCCCACTTGTCATATTCTATCAAGGCAGCAGCACTGGTCCGGTTTGTATTTCGCTTGGCACATACAGTGACATAAATCTTGGGGCAAATCAGGTTTGAAGAATTTGAAGATGGTGAATCCTGGAGAGAACTTCCGCAAGAAATTTGGAGACAGCCAACGCGACTCGACTCGACCTTTCAGCTGAGACATGAAAGGCATCGACGTCAAGGAAGTCAATTGATTTGCCAAGAGCAAATGCAGGAGAGCAGCTGGAATGGATTTAAGTTGGATGGAAAGATTCTCCAGTTGAAATTCTATTCTATGGTACCAGTTCTCTGTGCCTCCATGTGTGCCTGTGTGTAGTTCCAAGTGAAGCCGTGGTCACAAATGCTCAGGCAACACGGACACTGCCACCCCGTGGCCGCTACGTTTGCACAGCATGTTGGCCTCTTCATGCCAGGTGTCTGTGTCAGGATTGTAGCTTTGCACAGTGGACAGGAAATCTGTGCCGTCAAAGCCACCTGGAATGTGGACACAAAATATGTCACAATAATTTACTATGATGGTTTTGGTGAGACTGTTCAAGAATGAGGCTATCTACCCACTATTAAAATTGACATTTTTCCCAGGGAGAAAATAAAGGTTTTTTCTTTTCCTTATTTCATAATTCATTATTGTCATTTATATTCAATTGACTGAATCAATGAACATTGGTCCCTGCAACGCTTCATATTCATTCCTGACTGATAGTCATGCAGCTAGAAAAGAGTCATTTCAAGCATCACCGAAAGTAGCTACTAATTCATTTTGGTGATGTCTAGAGACCTAGATTGCCCATGTTATTCTAAAAGACCGCTACTACCCACCTCATACATTTCACTGCACTGCAGCTGATATATTATGGTATGTTACAAACTTCCTTTGGGACTGCCCCAAATGAAAAATATTCTCTTCCACAACAAATAAGTCGAATTTTACTCCTTTTTTTCTCTCTCTCTTTTTTTTTTTTTTTTTTTTTTTTAAATTTACAACATTGCAAGATACACCACTGACAATAAGCGACTCACCGAGTGTGTAAACTTTGCCCCCCAGCACTGCCACCTGCACGCCGCTTCGAGAGCTAGGTAATGACGCCACTTCATCCCAGCGCCGGGCGTGCGTGTCGTAGCGCTCCACAGACTGAAGCTGCTGCTCCCCGTCAAACCCACCCACGGCGTAGATGTAGTCATTCAGCACAGCTACCCCTGGCAATGACATGAACATGATGGCAATGAAAATAATGATATCATTTTGATAAAAGTTATCATAATAATTTTAATAATGGCAACTATATGAATAACAATTTTAATCGTCATTAAAAAAAATATAATGATTTTATAAAGAA
The DNA here is from genome assembly GCA_031471865.1 of Melibe leonina. Classification (NCBI taxonomy): domain Eukaryota; kingdom Metazoa; phylum Mollusca; class Gastropoda; order Nudibranchia; family Dendronotidae; genus Melibe; species Melibe leonina. The sequence goes on from JAUEKZ010248277.1 coordinate 12,715, forward strand.
TAATGAGAACGTTGATGAGGATGATTTTAAAATTATGATTGATAAAAAAAACAAATTTGTTGTAACGTAGGTGATGTTTATGACTAACCATTTTAAACCTGCAGATTATTCTTCCAATTTCATTTCTTTTTGTTCTGTTTTCATTACGTTCCTAGAATATCTTTTCCATTTTGTTTGAATTTGTAATAGCTCTATTTGCAAAATGTGACCCTTTTTCCAGGGCTTTTGACCTTTCACAGCGAGGTCTGATTTCAACACAACTAAAATATGCAAAAACTAGAAAATGTACGTGTTCTTATACCAGGTAAATCGAAGTTTAGTGAACAGACATATGCCAAGTGCCTGAATTTCAGGCTTTTGGCATATGTCCGTTCACTGAAATCTGATTTATCTGCTATAAGAATAGGCAAATCTTGAAGATGTTGGTGTCATTGAGAGGGTTAAATATTTCCAGCCTATGTGCTCTGTAAATGTGATATGATGGTGATGCAATAATGATGATCATAATTCAATGAGAGCCCAGTCAAAAAAAGGCATAATTTCTCTCTCTCACCCTCTCCAACCCTTACCCCCCCCCCCCATACACTCTCTCTCTCTCTCTCTCAGTTTGTGTATTTATGTGTGTGAGAGAGAGAGTTAGAGAGAGAAACAGAGACAGACACAGAGAGAGAGAGAGAGAGAGAGAGAGAGAGAAAGAGAGAAAGTGAGAAAGTGAGCTTGTGTCGACTATGACTTGCAATAAGGGAAAGCAGAACAAATGAATTAAACCAAAACCAAGCATAAATTATTGATGAGTCAGGCCCGTCTGCAAGGCTGCAAGGCTGCAAGGCTCACCTACACTCCCACTCAAGACTCAAGGTCCCACTCGAGTCCCATTGCACATGTACATTCATTGTATTACTGTACAGACGTACGAGTGAGGTTATTTGCTATCACAAGTCTACGGTATAAAACGCACGGCCACAAAAAAACCCGCCATCTTTGGTTGTTTGGTTGTTGACAGTTAAACGTCCTAATTTAGGTCATATCAAAGGGTGGAGCTCTCTAGACAAGTTAACAGGCTGCCACATATAGGGCTCACTCGAATATCTCATCCAGTCACAGTATACTGACACCGGGCCCAACCAGTGTTAGCACTGTTTCCATTACGCCAAGCGCCTGGCAAAACAGCTGCTACAATACCGATTTTAATCCTTTCACTGCTAATGACACCACAATCTTCAAGATTTGTCTATTCTTATACCAGATAATCAGATTTCACTGAACTGACATATTATGCAAAAAGCCTGAAATGCGGCCGGGGTTCGAACCTCTGACCCCTCGGCCCCGAGAAGTTTAGTATATTTTGTCGTGAACACTACTTATAACGTTTACGCTCTTTATTCAACGTTACTGACTAGACACATTATTGTTCTTATTGTTGTAACTGTCACCTAGACTATCATTTTGTCATAATTAGAAAACAGCAAGTGCAAGTATTAGTTCTTTGGTAACATTTGCACGCAGTCGTAATGTAAGTATTAGCAACAGCAGCAACAGCAGGAGTATCGTCTCAAGTCAATTTGAATCACGGTGGCAATTAGTATACCCCAGTACGATCATCGAAAAATGCTTGTGTAAAATTTGGGAGCTGCAACTTATATGCTTTGGTATATTGTAACCCTTTCACAGCGAGGTCCGATTCTAACCTAACTGAAATGTGCAAAAGCTTGACATTGTACCTGTTTTTATACCAGATAAATCAGATTTCAGTGAACTGACATATGCCAAAAGCTTGATTATGTCAGTTCACCGAAATCTGATTTATCTGGTATAAGAACAGGCAAGTTTTGAAGATTTTGGCGTGAAAGTGTTAAAAATCTAGGGATGGAAGGTAGGCAAACTTGTGATTTTGACAAAACGGCTGCCAAAGATTGAAACCCTCATTATCAACCCAATGCCATATACTATTGTAGGGCTTTAGAAGCACTTAAAACTTAATTTCCAATGTGAAACCCCTCCAGGTATGAAGAAAAAACACTAAATTAACTACTGAATTTGAAAAAAAAGAGGTAAAATTTCCTTTTCCACCATAATGTTCTCACCCGCCTCTCACCTCTTAAAAAGATCACAAACTTCTCTCAAGAGAAAGCGACCTAGCAATAACTCCATAAGATATTGTATGTCTATGAGTGGAACAGAAGCAGACGAATGTATTCCTTTCTTACATAATGGGAAATTAATTGACGTGTACAATAATAAGTGCAGATGAAATCAAGGAGGTTAAATACAGTGCTATTTATAACCTCCTTGGATGAAACAGATACCTAGGCGTTCATTCAAGCTTTAGACCTACGTGTGAACAAGTTATTTGGAATTGGTATCAAAGTTCAAGTGAAATAGACACCATAGAATTCATTCACACACCATGCAAGTACAAGGTTATTTGGTATTGGTATCACAGTTGGAGTGAAATACACACCGAGGTTATTCATTTTACGACACTTATCCCCACATGCCAAAAACAATACTGTCACGCGCCATCCATGCTCTGCTGTTGCCTCTTTTCACGAACCATAATGCATTTTGTGTACTTGGAAGCACTTAGAGCTGCTTAACCCTTTCACAGCGAAGTCTGATTCTAATCCCAATGGGTTATGCAAAATCTTGAAAATGAACTTAGTCTTATACCAGCAAAATCAGATTTCAGTGATTGACATATATATTATATACCAACTTTTCAAGTTTTTGGAATAACATTATGTCAGTTTACTGAAATCTGATATATCTGGTATGAGAACAGGCAAATCTTGAAGATGTTGGTGTCCTTAGCATTGAAAGGGTTAACAGTGCCGCTGGTTATTAATAACAAAAATCACATTATGTTTTAAGTTTGGTTTTACTATGTCCGCTTACAACTGAGGCAACACATAGGCAAGCAGCCGAGGTATAATGTAACATAAGCAGCGTAAAAGCGTTCGTGGTCACCTTGAATGTTGATTTTTAAAGCAGAGAGGTAAAAAATACATTTAAAAAATGGGTGTTGCTTCTTCGACGACCTTTTTATTAATTTGTCAAAGATTATGTAATTGATTTGCTAGGTTCTGAATTTAAAGGGCAGGGGGGGGGGAGACAGATGGAGAGAGAGAGAGAGAGAGAGAGAGAGAGAGAGAGAGAGAAAGACGGAGATGATGAAGAAGAAGCAAAAAAAGAGGAAGAAAGAAGCATAGGCAGCTAGAAACACAGAAAGTTAAAGAGAGCTGACAAGACACAGATAGACAAATATACATAGACACACACAGAGAGGGGACAGGATAGAAAGAGAACAATAAATACCAATTTTCTAACGCTCTGTCCCGCTAAAAACAGTGCTTCAAAGTAAAATATTCTTACCATACTAAAATGCATGATACGAAATTTTTTTAATTTCAACAACAACAACAACAACAACAGAGAGAGAGAGAGAGAGAGAGAGAGAGAGAGAGAGAGAGAGAGAGAGAGAGAGAGGGAGAGAGAAAGAGATAGAGATAGAAGAGTGGTGTATAGAGGGAGGATCGTAAGACAGGGAGGAGACACCAACATCAGCCTTCAACCTACCGGCGCCACTCCTCGGGTGATGCAGGGGGGCGACCTCCAGCCACTGGTTCATTTCCGGGTTGTAGCATTCCACGGACCGCAGGCGGCGGTTTTTGTCGTCCGTGCCGCCCACTGCGTACAGCAGCCTGTTCACCACAGCGATGCCTGAGCCCATCCGGCCCGTGTTCAGGTCAGCGAGTTTCGTCCACGTATCATGTTCAGGGTCGTACCTGGAGAGCGGATGGACACAGGGGGTACAGTGTACAATGTTACTGTCTGTCTGGGGTAATGGTAAGAGGCAGAGAGTACAGGCAAACTCGTCCCAACGGCGGAATTTGTCATTAGGGCCTGTTCCAAATTGTCTCGTTTATTGAGAGTTTTAGGGCGCTTGCAACAGCTATGGTACCTTTACAAGCGTCCGGGAGTAAGTAAGATGATAGGCTGGTTAAAAGAATAGCAAGACATTGACCCTGCCGGAGACGTTTCACAGAGAGATGATTTACAAGGCGAAAAAACAAAACAAAACAAAACAAAACTGGCACATTTCAGACGTCAAGTTGGTCGGTTGTTGACTGTTCAAAGCCCTTTTAAACACAATGCAGGTCACATCAAAGGCGGTGGGTGACCTTTTGACAAGTTCACGTGCTGTTACTCATAGATGAATGGTTGACTCACGAGATTATCTCACTAATTCACATTGTACTTAAACCAGGCCAACCAGTTTAGCACTGTTTACATAATGCCGAGCGCCTGGCGGGACAGCTTCTAAAATGCCGATTTTAACATCTTAGGTATCCATAATGTTTTGGATAATCAAGTCCAAGCGGACGACCTGGGCAAGCACCCCCTGTAGCGAATAAGGCATTATAGTAAGCCCGTACCGGTCGACAAAGTAGGAGCCGGTTTACGCAGCTTGGACTGGACAATCGCTGCCACCTCCAGGATAGGGCGGTGGTCTATCGCAAATGGCATTCTTCTCCAATGCGGTCGTTGACCCTTTCAATGTTCAGGTTATTTTCTAATCAGATTTGCATGTTCTTATACGAGATAATCAGATTTCAGTGAACGGACGTAATTATGCCAATAGCCTAAACAATCAGGCTTTTGGCATATGTCCGTTCACTGAAATCTGGAAAGAGAACATGTACATGTATAACATTTTGCATATTTCAGTTCGTTTAGAATAAAATCCCGCTGTGAAAGGGCTAACACGTCGGTTCGAAGTTTACTTATACACCTTGGGTAATGTGAGAACGTGATACAATTGGAAGTAAACATAATTTTTTTAAAGGTATCGCTAACGGTGGGAATCTGACTCGTGAACACATGAGATGTGTGCTGTGTCGCTGTCTGTTGGCAACACGCTCATAGGGCACCCTGCCTGGGTTACAAGATATGGGCCTTGGGTCACTTAGATCCTGTGGGCTGTGGGTCAGTTAGACCTTTAGGGTCGTGGGTCACTAAGAAGGATCAAGTCGTATTATTTCGGTGTCAACAATCCATGATAAAATATTACATGATAAGGCAGAATTTAAAAAAACAAAACAAAACAGAATAACATTTGTCTAAAGTGAGGGTCAGAAATTTGAAAACGCAATAAATACATTGGAATCCAACTATTGGTAACATGAAAAACCAAGGATACATAAGGGCAGGCTGATAAATAAGTGCCCTTTTCCCATAATTCAAAACATGTTTTAGGTACAATCATAAAACTTAACAATGGGCGCTTATATGACGCAAAACTTCAGACACAACAGTACCCTGCATAAATTTCGGATTTTGCCCGATCTGACTATTTCTTAGCCCCAGCTCAAGTAGTATCTGAAAGGAAACCGTTACAACAGTTATTTGGAGGTAGTGGCAGATGTCCATCGATAGTGATGTCTTCGCTAACGGCATGCGTCAACTAGATGGGCGTTGGCAGCTCTGTGCTGCTCATGATGGCGATTATGTGGAAAATAAATGGTACTGTACGTAGCTGAGATTGTAAGCTTTCTTTTCATGTATTACTTTTGTGTGTGCTGTTGAAAACAAAAAAGTTATAACAAAACGGTTCTTATTTATCAGCCTGCCCTAGTATAGAGGTAACATGAATATAGCGGTAGCCACCATGGCAGTGTGTCAAATTTGCAGCTCTCCATTTAGAGCAAAGAAATGTTTTAATTTCCTCAATTTGGACGACTAGAATTAAATCCTATCACCACCAACTTCTACAAAACCCAGTTCACGACCATGTGGCTGTCTTGGGTTTAAAATCAAGCTTGAATCTTAAAATAGCACCAACAAATTTATAAAATGTATTGGCGCCCACGGCACCAACATTGCCCTCGGCAACCATATGGACAGTCACGCTATCTTGTGCTACGGGCCAAGAAAAAGGATGGCAAGGCGGGTCCCGCGTTTGAATCCATTGCCGGCCGTTATTCATTACAGTTTTTCCTCTTTCTTTTAGTTTGTTTCCTCAACGTCACTGCCTTCACGTCCTTAATTACTTATTACATCAATGACTTGACTATAATTAACTAGTGTCAAAATAAGAGCTTTATTATAAATACTTACCGTTCAGCAGATTTGAAGAGCTCCCCGCCCGACCTGCCACCCACTGCGTAGATGTTGTCGTCCAAGATGCCCACACCCACACGATTCCTCGGAGCATTCATGGGGCATCGGGTCGACCACTTGTTCTCGTTCGGGTCGTACAAATTCACAATACATGAATCAAAGTCCTGACCACACTTCCTCAACCTCCCTCCCAGCACATAGACCACCCCTTTCAGTGAGGTCACACCAGGCATAGAACGAGCGATGGGTAAATCCGGAAGACGAGTCCATTCTTTGCTCCGGGGGTTATAGCATTCGAAACACGTCATCGACTCCATTGTTTTTCGACAGAAACCCCCCACGACATAAATGACTTTAGACTTGCATGTTTTACGGGATCTGTCAGGACAGGCTTGGTGTGAGGTGAGATGGCTGACACTGTCTTCGAGCATTCGCTCACAGTGGGGAAGACTGCGGATAATGGAGCATTTCTTGAGCTGGTTGACCAAGAAGCCGGGGGCGAGACTAGACAGGCGGACCTTGTGAAGCAGCGACTCCGTGTACTGTTTGCGTTTATCGGGATCAAACTCCACCCACCTGACCACAGCCCTGAACACTTCAGACTCACACCTGAAAAGCAAAAGTGACGGACATGGAGGAAAGAGGCAATTGAAGACATCAGAATACATCAATGAACTCATTAAAATAATAAGTTCGATAATAGTAATAAATAAACAAATCTAATAAAAGAGATAATGAAAAAATAATGAATTCAATAATTCAATGAAATAAAGTAAATCTTAATCATCAATGATTGAGCAAGTAAATTAATTGCATAACCAGAACGCTTCACCCAATGGAAAAAAACCTCTAATCTCTACCGATGGCAACCACTGATTATTTTAAAAGCTACCCCTCTCCCCACCCTAATCACTCATACCCCCGGAAACTAAGATAGAAAATATCAAAACAAGAGCTATCAACATCCATAGAAAAGAAATATCCACAAATTAATCCGAAGTTTGCAAAACAATACAAATAACATCCCCACCCAGAGATAGAAAAGAACATCCAAAGGGTGTCTCCAAATATAATTCTCCTTCCTGAAGCAAGATTGAGCTGAGTAGTAGAGAGAGAGGCATCTCACCCCAGGAGGTGCAGGAGGTTGCACAACAACCGCCGGTCCGGTCATCGAATGG
>JAUEKZ010248388.1:0-10152 GCA_031471865.1 Melibe leonina
CACACACACACCCACACACACCCACTCTCTCTCTCTCTCTCTCTCTCTCTCTCTCTCTTTATATATATATATATATATATATATATATATATAGATATATATAAATATATATATATATATCTCTCTACCTTCAATTCGTGGACACGGTTCTGTATTTTTATTGTTCGATGCTATATAGTATAGAAAAATACGAAAAAGATTGTGATTGACAGAAAGATGATTGGAAAATACAAATAAACAGCGGATGAGCTGTCACTGATGCATTAATCAGAACGGTAGACAACTCGAGTTAAAAAAAAAACCAACTGATCCTTCTCAATTTGTGTTTACCATTTGACGTTCAGGATTGTAAAAGGGCTCTTAATTGAATTCACCTCTCCAGTGAAGACGCATCTGATTTAATCCGATGTACTGAAATGCCAGCAACCAAGTCTCCTTGCAATGGCATGAAGATGAGCAACACACAGTCGTAACCTTTGGACACAAATTTCCACGAAGCTCTTACACCAAGCTCAAATATTTCAAACTCCATTTCATGAAGTCGAATTCAACGTGACCGATCTGGACGTAATTTCAATTCCAATTTCAGATTTTCTTTTCATTGACTTGTCCATGAAAACACGGCATTGTGTCGGAATCAAATCAAAATTGTGTACCAGACAAACACAGGAGTTTGAAAAAATATTTTTCAGCCATGTACCAAATAAATTACTTCTTTGAAGCAGTAGCACAGCTGCTCATAACAAAATCAACTTTCAATTTGGGCCGGAGAGGGAAAGTGTTAACTCAGTTAACCCCGTCTAGATCATGATGAGTAAACGAAATAACTTCGTGTGAGGAGAGAAGATAATAAACACTTTTCTTTAATCAGCAACAAATAAAAGTTAAGACTGCCTATGGGTGTTATGTTCACGTGGAATGCCAAGAACGACTGTAACTGTATTATGAACCTTCTAAAATTCGTCCACCCCCACCATCCTTACCCCTCACCCCCCCCCCCCCCATCCTTACCCCTCAACCCCCCCCCCCAATCCTCGCCCCTCAACCCCCATCCTCACCCCTTAACCCCCTCCCCCCCATCCTCACCCCCCCCCATCCTTACCCCTCAACCCCCCCCCTCCTCATCACTCCATCCTCACCCCTCCCCCCGGGGAAGAAACACCATATTATATTCACACGACTGTTTTGTATCTGCCTGTAGCAGTATCTATCTTTTGTTGCATATTCCTTCCACTGCTTCAGCCTCTAATCCCTCAAGGCATTGTTCCTCCTGCTTCTCCTCCGCCCCCTCCTTCTGCTTCTCCTCTTCCTCCTCCTCCTTCTTTTCAACAACGGCCATCGCAACTATTTTTCTCCTTTTCGTCGTAATGTTCCGTTTCTAGGACCAACACTTCATATCGGTCCTCCTAATTCTCCCCAACCTACGATGTATCATTTTTCCCTCTAACCCTTTCACATGTCTTCTCTTCTTTTATTGTCTTCCCTTCTTCCTCATTCTCCCCTTCTTCTCCCCTGCTTATCATATCTCCTAATTCTCCTCCTCTTCCTCTTCTTCTTTTTTTTCTTCTCCCCCCCCCCCCTTCTTCTCCCCCTTCTTCTTTCCCTCAATCTCCTCCTTTTCGTTCTTACTCTTATTTTTTCTCTTTTCCTTCTTATCTTCCTCTTCTTCTTCTATCTTCTCTATATCATCCATAATACGTCTCCTCTCCCTTACCACAACCATATCTTCCTCGTTATCTTCCATTTCATCTCTCTACCTCCAATCCCCTTCTTTCACCGGTGGTCACATCCAATGGGACCCATGCACTTCACCCCAGACATATTGACAGACTTGCTCCCTCCCAGGAGAGTTGAAACAGAAAGTCCATAGATTCTCTTTCGCGGGAGTGTCTGGGCTTCGTGTTGTTATGATATTATTATGTTTTCATCCCTCCCCGTCCTCCTCCTCCCACCACCCCGTCCTCAGTTCTAATGTAGCCAACATTCAAGATAATGGCGGCCTTCTTTTTGGTTGCTGACTTCCTCTGAATTGAGGAATAAAGTGTCAAACTGTGAATAAACATACATATGAAATTAATTTATATGAGGTTCAAATTGCTACGCTCACTTATGATCCTCAATTCACTAAGGTATGACCAATTTTGTGAAAATGTATCTATCAGTATCATCAATTTCGTTATACGGGTTCGAGAAGATACGATCAATACGTTTCTTTCAAAACGTGAATAGTAGTAGTAGTAGCAGTAGTAGTATTAATAGTAGTATTAGTATTATTAATGGTAGTATTAATGGTAGCAGCAGTAGCAGTACTATTAGTAGTAGAAGAAGAAGTAAAAGTAGTAGTAGTAGTAGTATATTAGTAGTAAGGCTAACGCAGTCTCGATGACTTTTAGAAAAAAAATTGCAATCAGGTTTATAGAGCCGCCATCCATATGTCGTTGTTGTCTTTGGCTATTTGTTTCAATTTGTCCAGGTCTTTCCTCGTCTTCAACGTTGTTGGTAGAATGGACTTCCTTTGTCGACTTTGCGTGTCGTTTGAAGTCACCATTCGAATGAAGTGATGGTATTCCTTCAGGTCTTAATTCAACGTTGGTGTTTTTTTGGTCAAATGTTCGACTGTCGCGTAAAATTCTCTCATGACTTTGCGGAGAGCTATTTTCCTTTCTGTGTAGTAAATGTCACTGGAAAAAAAGTACTACAAAAGGTTCAAGAATCGCCATGACAGTGTGCATTTAGATATGGCAGATGCACAAGAGACATAGTATGGGCTCATCAATTGCTGCAAGTAAGAACGCAAAAGTACAAAGAAGTTATCGTTCTTTGCAATGGCATGAGATCTTGAGCTTGTTACTATGAACAGGAACACGCTCACAACAACACTCGACATCTTTCTAGAAAAAAAAGATCTTAGCAGTATGATACAAACATCATATCAGGGAATACAACATTGACATACTTCTGGTAAGCGATCTGTCTAAATACGAACAACGTTCGGCACTCCCCAGGGTGATAGCTTAAATCCTATGCTTTTCCCCGTACATGTGAAGTCAGCCTTGAGAGAACTGAGACCAAAGCAACATCGAGGCTCATCCTAGAACTCATACATATGCAGATGATGGGAACCTCATATTCGATTAAGGGGAGGAAACAAAAACAAACTTCCTCATAATATCGAAAACATTTCGAAATTGTATTATTGAAAGTTGATTAAACAAACCAACAAAAATTCAAAATTGACGTTAATTGTAGCATAATCAAATTAATAACTTAGTCCTTTTTGCAAGTATGAAGTACTTGATTCATATCTTTCATTTTAGAGTCGGCTAGAAACAGTTTCGAAAAAATAATTTGTATATTTATATTGGATTATAGGAATTACCTACAGCGTACTACAGCTAGATTTACCTATATTGATCCTATCAGTTTTCTAATTCACTTACCCTGTCTGTACCTGATAGCATTATAAAGAGCTCTGTCATGTAACAGTGAAATGGAGCAGATTTACATCTCATGTTGGTCTAATTTATGTGTCAAATCCTAAATGATTGGTATGCGAAATTGGCGGGTAATTTTTTGGCCTATTGGCTGCCTTTTAGAGAGCGAAGATCAACCTATCGATAGTTAGATAGATAGATAGATAGATATACTAGATAGACAGACAGATAGATATATAGATAGATTGATTGATAAATAGGTAGATAGATAGGTAGATCGTCAGATAGATAGATAGATAGATAGATAGAACGTCAGATAGATAAATAGATAAATAGATAGATAGATTGTCAGATAGATAGATAGATAGATAGATAGATAGATCGTCTGCTAATTTTGATCTATCGCACACAAAGGGTGCGTTGCGACGGAGATAACAATTCAGTTTAAAGAAAAACTGTAAGCATAGAATCAATTATTATGTAAAAGCAGCTACAGTTAGATAACTTGACGACCTGACAAGCAAATTCCAATTAATTGCCATGAACGGGGATATAGATATATTGCTGGCTACAATTGTTCGTTGTAGGCCATGTTTAGAGGTTTGGCATTTAGAGTCTCCAGAGGAAAAGGTGCGCTGTATTTTGGTGTAATGCAAACTAATGAGCGTTATACAATGTCATGAATGGAATCAATGGAAAGGCGTGTAATCAGGGGAGAAATACATGAATTACATTTTAGCACCAACCGCTCGCGCTGGTCTTATCGAATTCTTGACGTCATATTACGCGAACAATATGATTTGGGAGTAAAATTCAGATCCGGTGATCGATATCGGCTGCATTCGACGATGTAAAGAAAGGAATACATGCAACGGGGGAGTTTTCTTTTTTAAAAGATGATTTAATTTCATGAATAAAACATCCCTGGCAAACACTGTCTAGCCCACAATGTCTACCAATAAAGGGGCGAAAGGCCACGCTGCTACGGGGCTGAAGGGCTGTGAGTAGAGGTGGCATGCCCAGTTGGCGTTTAACCAGGGATTTTTATATTATTCTGAATGGGATAATTATTGCTCAACACCCGAGAACAACGACCCCAACTACCAAGAGGAGTTATAGACCGCTTTCTTTTTCTCAGACGTAGTTTTTTCTTCTAAGACGTCGTTTGTATGCATCATTCGATTCGGCCTCTTTCAGCCCTTTGTCATCTCTATCAAATTAGACATGATAGTCCGTAAGATATGTTATTTCACTTAAGTAATTTAACAGCATGATTTTGAAACATAACATGTACGGTAATATAAACATGTAAGCACTCTCATTTTCACTACGAACCAAGAATTGATCTTCATTTCCCCCCCCCCCCCCAAAAAAAAAAGCAATGGAATTAAATATTTTTTCTAATCGTCATCGACACTGCGTTAGCCTTGCTACCACTATACTACTACTACTACAACGTCTACTACCATCAATACTACTACTACTACTACTCTACTACTATTAATATTACGACTACTGTTACTATTAATACTACTGTTACTACTACTATTAATACTACTACTACTGTTACTATTAATACTACTGCTACTACTACTATTAATACTACTACTGCTACTATTACTACTACTTCTATTACTATTCATACTACTACTACTACTATTAATATTACTACTGCTACTACTACTATCAATACTACTACTGCTACTACTACTATTCACGTTTAGAGAGGAACGTATTGAAAATCAATAAGATATTCGCATGTCATTTGGTAATGTATTATATTTTTTTTATGTTGGTTGGTATTTTTGGCAGTTTATCCGTTTCATTAAAATAACAAAATTACCACATTATCAATGTATAATACGACAGAGAAAATTTATATCTTTACATAAGGCATTAATTTACTTGTTGTTTAATATTACGTTTACAAAATCCAATCATAAAATGATGGACGGAATGTTGTCAAAACAATCCCGATCGTGCCATAGAGAGAAAAGGGAGGCCCACTCCTCTACCCAATCTCTTCGAGTAGTGACTGTTGACCTAATGAAGCCTTTTATCAATGACGTCTTTCAGATGTACGTGAAATAGCTGTGTCTAAAGATTGTTACCATTGATTCAATTGGTCCATCCTGTCACGATTAAAAGGCAGGACTCACCAACCCTGTCTGCTTATCTTGTCAAAACTCGTCCAAGAAAGAGGAGGAGACTGGCCCATGGCAGGAAAAATCGAACCAGCTTGGACAACCTACCATTTACAACAAAGAATCTAACCTGACAATCTCGGAACGAAGTAAGGGCAGACGGTTACTCTTACAATAATATTACTCTTTGTCTGCGATGAATGCTATGGGGATACGCTCCGGGAGATTTCCTTAAGACGTACAAAAATTGCTTCAGAACATTCTATTCTATTACTAGTTTCAACAAAGAAACATAGAGATTTAGGAACAAAGGTAAAAAGAATGAGGAAGAAAAGTAAGGATGTAATCGGAAGAAGAAAAAAAACCAACCATCACGTAAATCAAATAACAGAAACATTCGGAATGAATCAGTTGAACTTAGTCCTGTTGTTAGATCTTGGTTTCATAGTAATTTGGTAAGCTCGGATGTCTCCACGTTCTGAGAGCCCGGTATAGTAGATTTATCAGGAGATAAGACGCTGATGTTCTTCGAAGCAATGGTCTCCTTTGTTGTATTGAAATCATGTTTTACTTACACAGAAGTACTCTTCATCTCAAGTTCCACATTTTCATTTCTTTGATACTGCTCATTAGTGTTTTATAGTTTACGTCGGCATTTTCTTGCCATATTAATAAAGTCATATTTATTAAAACTCAACCCATCAATCTTATAGTTTGCACTAGACACTAGAAACTGTCAGATGAATAATGTATCAATCAAACAATGTTATCTATATCTATAATCCATTATAAACAGGGTGTCATAATTCTTGAAAGTACCAGCGGATAATTCATAGCATAATAACAATGATAATGATGATAATGATGATAATAATAATAATGATATTCACAAGGCATTTCCAAGAAAGTCACATCACGCGATGTATTTACTTAGTCTTAGATATTGATGCCTTGTGTTGTAAGGAGAGAGCTATATCAGATCGATGCCCGGGATACATCCATCACCAAGATGGGAAGGATGGCAAGGACGGCAACTCTGGCGCAATCCTATGACGTCAAAGCACTCCTTGTTATAACGCGAAGCTGAGTAAAGTTGTGGAGTAGGCGGTCCGTGCTATTTATTCGACTGCCTCTTATCTAATAATACAACACGGTAGACGACTGACAGAGCTTTGGTCGTAGAAACCCTTTACCTGTCTGTTTATCCACCAAATTTGTCTATACGCAGACAGCTTTGGGGAGACAAAACTTAGTTTTGCTTGTACTAATCTCGCGAATGTCAACGGCAACGTGGTCACAGTTTGTACCTATCGACAATGGGAATGTTTTTTTCGGCTGCGAGCACGTATGTGTGTGTGTGTGTGTGTGTGTGTGTGTGTGTGTGTGTGTGTTTGGAAGTACAATAACCGTCCGGAGAACAATTATTGTACCCGGGCGACTAGATCAATGCCTGTGAATTGTGAAGCTAAGCGCTAGGTGGCAATGTTGATGGGATGCGGGGACAAGAGCGTTCATACCATGTGGAGGAACACATAGAAACAATAGCCGTCTGCCTTGTTTGCGTAGGGTAAGTGGAGCACAATTTAGGTGATTGCTTGCATGGAACACATACCATGACGGCCAGGCCTACAGAGCAAACAAACATGGCTGTTTACACGGGACTTTTGGGCTCGTGCTGAGATCACTCATGGCATCACGTGGAAAAGCCTTCCATTTCCCCGACATCACCGGAAGGTAGGCGATGTGACGTAGTTCCTCACATGCGTTGCTTACCGGTTTGTTTGGTCTGAAAACACGGAGTGAAAACTGGGGTTTTAAAAGTTACTTCCGGTTGTATTATTGTAGCGTTATGAGTTTATAATCGAATTATCGAATTGTTTAAAATGACTTTTTTTTGTCTTTGACTGCCAAATGAGTCATAGAAAGTCATGCTGGTCTTAATGGAAGATGATTTAACAGAATATTTGCAAAATTGACGACAAATAATAACATATAAGAAGTATTTGAATGTTAGCTTTTCTTTTACATGAATGATTAAGATTATAGGCTTTCTCCTTTATGATTTCGCTACTATTCAATACTACCAACTCTTAGATAATCCATAAGACAACAGCATTGCTATCACTATCACTATGATATTTGTCTGAGATAAAAATGTAAACCCAGATAAAAAATACATTATAAATCATAAATAGAGGAATCTAAAAAACATTTTTAGTCTAAAAGAACAATGCTAGATGAGACCTTTTTGGCAGACTAAATTAGATGTCTGAGCTCCAAGACAAAGCCAAGAGTTCGATTCTAACTTGTTGCCACATGATGTATCCTAAAGGTGTGTGTCCACTGGTAGGTTTTAGGAATAGAAAAATGGAATGGAAAAGGCTTGGGTGTTTCTATTGGTGCGGTTCCAAAATCGCACCAATTGAAACACCCAAGACTTTTCCTTTCTAGTTTTCTATTCCTAAAACCTACCAGTGGACACACACCTTAAGGCAAGTGCTTTAGCTATGGTCTGATGATGGGTTGAATGATTGTGAATTAGTCCCTCCTTAGCCATGAAACATCGTCCTTAACTCCCACCTGTCTCCTAAGAGTTCGCATCGTTTCGATTCCGTCTCACTGTCTCACTGTTATAATGACATTATAAAGATCAGGTAGAGACAGACGGCTTACATGACATGACAGAAACAAAAATTCCACAATCCAATAGCTCTATATAAATTTGTTTTTTTTAACGGAATTCTTTACCCAATTTTGTCCGTTTCTCCTGTAAATCGTGATTATTAAGAGTAATTGACTTATATATGAAAAATAGGATGCTGCTGAATAAAAGCACGATGTTACCATTTTGAACTAAATTGAAATAAATAAAATCATGGCGACTTAAAACCTTCCGAGTTTATTGCAGACGTAAAGGAAAGTAGGGGAAGTCACTCTTCTAAATCCAGACTAAACCAATCATTATTAAGCTGTATGTAATTAATTAAATTGGAACAAAAAATTGAGGAATTAGTGGTATTTCTACAAAATCCATCCATCAGATTAAATCTATACTGGTTTGTTATTAGTTTGCGAAACTTGATATATGTACTTCTAATGAATTAAAAGCCTTAATTTCGAACTTGTTTCAAATTTCCGTATAAAATGAATAATGTACATGGTGATGTAACACGATGAAGTCAATACGATAATGGATCGGCCCATTAGTTTATAGGTTCCGACAAGCAAGAGCAACAAACCGTGTGATTAAACACCAAGTTTACCAAAAACTGTGCCGGGAGGTTACTTGCTCTCCAAATACTCAGACAACTCAGTCCTCCGCCCCCTTTTGTGACCGCCACTTACTGATTGTGCTCATCGGACTTTGTCCCGGAAGTGAAAGGAGAATCAACAACTTGACCAGTCCTCGCCCACTCATGAACAACCATCATCGACAGGGGAAGTAATAAGCAATCTCAGGAATTGGATTTGTAGTGGAGGGCAATGTATAACTACGGCGCTCAGCCCCACCCAATCTTGAAAAACTTGGCTGGAAAAGTTGGTCTGGGTGGTAAATATTTGATAAGAAAAGGGATGTTGATGGTGGGCGTTTGCTAGATGTTATTTGTTGTCTGTTTAAATGAAATAACTCTCGATAAAACATTTCATAAAAACCTATGCAAATACTCTTTAAGAATGAAGATAGTATATAAATACATGAAATCCATATTAATCCGGTTTATTGGTATACCTTCAGGTTGTTGGTTGTTAAGTTGATGTTTACTATGATGAAGATGATTCATTTTCATCATCACCATCATCATTAATACTTGTATTATTTATCATTATTGCTATGAATATCATCATGCTTATCCTTATTATTAATATCATCATAAAATTTACATTGATATCATCACCATTATCTATATTCTGATTGTCATTATCATTATTATCATTATTATTATCATTATTATTATCATTATTGTTATCATCATAATTATTATTATATCTTTTGTTCTAACATTGAAACTAAAAAATGATATGATTGAAAACGTCTATGTAAGTTTGTTTTCACTAAATCTGTATATACAAAACAATGTCTATCATAAACAAAATTCTACAATAGGAACCGCTCTCTAGAGCAGCTTTTCATTATGAGTGAGAGACATCATTCTTTCTGTCTTTGCGTTGTCTCTGTGAGTGAGAGACATCATTCTTTCTGTCTTTGCGTCGTCTCTGTGAGTGAGAGACATCATTCTTTCTGTCTTTGCGTCGTCTCTGTGAGTGAGAGACATCATTCTTTCTGTCTTTGCGTCGTCTCTGTGAGTGAGAGACATCATTCTTTCTGTCTTTGCGTCGTCTCTGTGAGTGAGAGACATCATTCTTTCTGTCTTTGCGTTGTCTCTGTGAGTGAGAGACATCATTCTATCTGTCTTTGCGTTGTCTCTGTGAGTGAGAGACATCATTCTTTCTGTCTTTGCCTCGTCTCTGTGAGTGAGAGACATCATTCTTTCTGTCTTTGCGTCGTCTCTGTGAGTGAGAGACATCATTCTTTCTGTCTTTGCGTTGTCTCTGTGAGTGAGAGACATCATTCT
>JAUEKZ010248499.1:0-10000 GCA_031471865.1 Melibe leonina
TCTAAAAAAGTTTAACTGTTTGGGGCCTTGTCATTGATAAACAAAATTATATAAACGTATAACGTTGTTGATTCACTAAAGGAAAATCTTTCAAAAACAAAAACAAAAACAGTTCAATATTTACGAAAATTAACTTTATCACCATGGTAAGTTTCATCGCAATCGGTCCACGAATAGCTGAAATCAGGATTTTGATTTTAGTATATAAGATCTAATAAATAAAAAATCTGATTTCAAAGACCCCCCCCCCCCCACACACACAAAAATTAAAAAAACAACCCAAAAAACAAAAAAGAATATCCCAATTGCATTGATAATAATATGGTGGGTAGCGAGCATCGGAAATCATAGAAAGTAGGTCAAATTTGAAATTATAAGTAGTTCAGATACAAGACAAAGCCAAAGAAAAAATTAAAGTGGAAAAAATAGAAAAGTGTTTAGTGCGAGATCCGAACTCTTGACTCCGCCACGGCACCAATCGCCTGGCCAACAACACAAGACTGCGATCCTATCCACTGGGCAATTTGACTCCATTACATTGATGCTCGTTAACTCTTCCAGTGCTATAGACACCAAAATGTTCAGGATTTGCCTGTTCTTATACCAGATAAATCAGATTTCAGTGAACTGACATTATTATGCCAAAATCTGAAATTCAGGCTTTTGGCATATGTCTGTCCACTGGAATCGGATTTATCTGGTATACGACCACGTATATTTTCAAGATTTCGCATACCTCATTTGGGTTAGAATCAGACCCAGCTGTGAAAGGGTTAAAATTCGCACCACTACAAGTTTGACCAAAAAGCTTGCAGATAAAATGTTATATCCGAAATCGCTCGAGCAATATTCTTAATTAAGAAGACACATGACACTTGAATCTTATCAACATAGGTCACATGATTGATTCATCGGGTTCTCTCCGTGGCCACGTGATCTTTTAAACCAATCAAATTAAAGGAAATGGGATAATACAAATTATAAACCCTTTTTTTAAAACCCACATTGATGTTTGAGCCAATGGACATTGATAAACTATGAATGTGATTAACGTTTTATTACTTTATTATCAATTAACTAATGAGAATATTATCTCAATGGTGAAACATTATTAAATTAATTATCAAATTAAAAATAAATAGTGAAATCAAAATACACGACTTCATTACGACTGCTGGTGATGTGCAGTCTGGTTTACGCCAAATGTAACATAATTTTAGGTTGTAGCAAAGGCGACGCTCCTTAGACAAGTTAACGTGCTGCCACACAGAGAAATATTGGGTCGAGAGGGGGGGGGGGGGGCGTTGGTCACTCGAATATCTCACCCAGTCAGGGTAAAACCAACCAGCTTTAGCGTGGTTCACACAATGCCCAGAGAACTCAAGCGGATTTCAGGCTCGTAGTCTTTCTTGTCTTTTGTGTTCGGCCAGGTAATGGGTGTTGTGGAAGTTACGAGGGTTGATTCCTCATTTGAACACTGCTCTTATTTTTCATATTTCTGGTCGTTTAATATTAGATTTTTGTCTCGTATGAGTACTGCATCTCATTGAAATTCTGACTCCTTTCATGTGAATTTTAGTGATTTTTACGGACTATGATTCCTAGGGCCTGGCAAACCAGCTGCTAAATGCCAGCATCACTCATACTATGAGATTGAGAGCTTGAGTGAGATAGAGAAATAAATATATATATATATATATATATATATATATATATAGAGAGAGAGAGAGAGAGAGAGAGTGATAGAGAGAGAGATAGAGAGAGAGAGAGATAGTGGGGGATTGAGAGAAGGAAAAAGTACCAGACAGAAAGAGAGGCGGATTGAGAAAGAAGGCAAGAAAGAAATAGAGAGAGGGGGAGAGATACAGATAGGGAGACAGGGAAAGATGGAGAGAGAGAGGGGGTCAAAGAGAGAGGGAAAGAGGCAAATATGAAGAGAGATTGAGAGAGAGGGGGAGATAAATAGAGAAAGAGGGAAAGAAAGAAAGATAGAGAATGGGAGGGAATGAGAGATAGAGGGCACCATAAACACATCTGATGTATTCTTTTACAGGTGTGTGTCTGCTGATCCTATTGTTGTGGTTGCAGAAAACAGTTTGCACAACGAGAGACACGCATAAAACGACAGTGTTTACATAACATTACATTGGTGTGTGGGTGTGTCTGTGTGTGTGTATGTGTGTGTATGTATGTGTGTGTGAGTGTATATGTATGTGTGTGTGAGAGAGAGAGAGAAAGAGAGAGAGTGAGTGTATGATATGCCTGTGTGTGTGTGTGCGTCTATGTGTGTATGTGTGTAATTGTGTGTATGTATATATGTGCGTGTGCGTAGGTGTGTATGTGCTTTTTGTTTGTTTGTGTGTGTATGTGTGTGTGATAGTTAGCGATACATTTTCTCTCATTTCATATTATCATCTGCATGGGTAAACTAGTATTTTTTTGTCTTTGTAAATCATCTCTCTCTCTCTCTCTCTCTCTCACACACACACACACATATGGAAACTGTCTTTCCAGTGGTTGGCCCGGTGTCAGTATATTGTGATTGTATGATAATGACACCTCCAATTATCATTTTTTAGGTGCAGGGCGTTATCTTTTCTAGAGAGCGCATTATTTTGATATGACATAATATATTGTGTTATAAAGGGATGACAGCTAACATACCGAGGAATGTGTCATATCATTATGTACGTAAGTGGCTATACCCGGAAGTTGCCTGACAATCGGCAGTCGTTGATGACGTCACATATCTCTGCCATGCGAGATATTCTGTATCTATTGGTCTCCTTCCGTTCTATTTTTATAGATTTTATCTTTGGTTTGATTTTTTTCCCCTTCTTCTATGACATTTTTTTGCCACTTTTCATCGCAGTTTGTGGTGGTAAGACGCTCATTCATTCATTCATTCATTCATTCATTCATTCATTCAATTCATTCATTCATTCATTCATAAGTGGTTGGCCACTTTCAAATACGGTGCGAAAGCAAAAGAAGGAACAAAAATGAAACAAAACACCAAAAAGAGAAAAAAAAACCCATGAGTCTTACTGAAAGGCTTCTCAGCCCGAAAACAAAGTTTCAAGGATAGTATGAATGATCAATTCAGCTTTAGTGAGAAAACATCGGTGACTTTGACCGTAATGGCTGCGACGATTGCATCCCCCCCCTCCCCCCGCCTCCGGTTTCTTTGCAATGGATGCTAGTTGATTGCCTCATAATTTCCTATGTTGATCCCATCAAAGCGGAAAGTGTTAGTTAGGTATGATAAATTCTCTACATAATGTCGTGATTGATTTTTTCTTTTAAAAGGCCAAAAGAAAGTAGGGGTAGTAATTATTGTCATTAGTCAAAGGAAGGAATGAACATCATTCTCAGGTTTAGCTTACCCAAACACGCTAAACACACACACGCACACACACACACGCACACTCCCTTTCTCTCTCTCTCTCTCTCTCTCTCTCTCTCTTTCTCTTGCACACACACACACATACATATACACACTCTCTCTCTTTCTCTTAATCCCTCTATCTCTTCTGCCCTCCCCTCCCCCTCTCTCTCCTTTTCTTTTTTTTCTTTTTACGCCCGTTCTTACACCCCCGCCACTCTCCTCCTCACTCTCTCTATCAATCCTATTTTGATCCTACTTTCTCTCTCCCTCAACCCTATCCAACAGTTTCCTTTTCTCCGTCTCTAATATTCACACTTAACTTTAACCGTGTCAGGACGGGTAGATTGGGGGTTCGAACCCCGGTCTCATCATAAACTCTAGCTATAGTGGTTGTCTCCCCACGCGCTTGGCATTATGGGAACATCAGTGCAGAGACTGAATGGCACGGTAATAGTAATAGATACTTGTCTACTACTCGATCCTGCGAACCCATGCTGTCATTATTGGCAGTCTTGTAAGCAATAGGAGCAACATAAAGATTTTATCAAGATCTCAAGCAACTCACACTTAAAATGTGTTTGTTGCTGATCATTTTTGTGGGCGCCTCTGGTGGTCGCTTTTTCTGTTTCTTCTCATTTGGTTTCACCTGCCATCTTACTTTTCCAGCACTCTCTCCAGTGCTCCCTGGCAAGCATACACTTACAGCTGTTTTGTATCTGTTAGCTCAATCTTGGTTCTGCCTGTCGTCCTAACAGACTTAAAGTCATCCCCCAAATCTTTACATTGTTTACTGTACCTAACTACAGGGTCACTTGCTATCTAGAAGGACTGAGTACTTTTGTACACAAAGGGCGGTAGAATATCCTGGGTGCGCAGGACCACAATAATGCATGATTTGGGCGGTGGCCATTATCTGTTTGTGTGTCCTGCTTTGTGATTGTAGGAGATTATGTTTTTTTTCCTGGAAATCATCTCTCTGTGAAACGTCCCTGGCAGGGTCAAAGTCTGGCTATTCTTTTAACTATCCAATCATCTTGCTTACCCCTGGGCGCTTATATGGCCATGGCAGTTGCAAGTGCCCTGAAACTCTCAATCAACAAAAAATAGTCTCCTACAGCGACAGGTTGATATTTTGGGGGGGACTATCCGTTTATATTGTGTGACAGCACCTAAAATGTCTAGTGGGACTTCTTAACACCCCACTCTCTCCGTATTCTTAGCTAGAAACCTGCGCCTTTGATGTGACTTACAATATAAAACCATAATTTCACCCAACATTTGATTTTTCTTCTTCTTGATTTTCTTCATTTTTTGTTCGTTTGTTTGTTTATTGAATTAGGTCGTGGAATGGGTGAGTCAGCCAATCACACTCCTTTCCTTCTGTCTTTTCCTCTGTCTCTAATAATTACACTTATGGGTATAAACTTTCCATTTTCAAATCCAGACGTTAAAAACAAACAATAACCACAACAGCAACCTCAAAAAAGGAACACCAATACCACCGCATCAGCAACAACAACCACAAACAAAACACGGGAATGCGAACAATCCCCTATGTCTCTTCATCCTTATTAGATTCTAAGAACACTACGTCACCCAGCTTCCTTCCTTCCTTCCTTCTTTTGATTGGGATACGGTGCTCAAACTCATACTCATGATATTACAATTGCAATCAAGACCAATCTTCTCACGGAAGTCGGTGGGTCGTATTCACGTCTTTATTTCACACAATCAAAACTCATCA
This sequence comes from Melibe leonina, assembly GCA_031471865.1. Taxonomy (NCBI): domain Eukaryota; kingdom Metazoa; phylum Mollusca; class Gastropoda; order Nudibranchia; family Dendronotidae; genus Melibe; species Melibe leonina. The sequence continues at coordinate 5,133 of JAUEKZ010248499.1, forward strand.
CGCTGGCAGAACAACAACAATCGGAAGGTAATTACCGATTGACTTGGTATGGAGATTTATTCATTCATCTCATGCCGGTGGATTATTCCCCTTCTTTAACTTTAAGGCCTCATTCCCTGCGACAGAGGCTGGAATGGCTCAGACATACGACACAGACTGACTGGGTGGTGGGTGGCTGGGATGGTGTGCCATGTAGAGATTAGACTGCATGCGTTGCCTTGAGATACTAACATCAATGCCAGTATTGTACTAACACACAGTTGTGTGATTGTGTCATTGGAAGAGAAAAAAAAAACCCAGAAAAATACTGACTTATTATTGCTGGCATGTTGTGATTATGAAGTCAGTGCGTAGACTGTAGACATTGAGTTATCATACTAACAGCGATGCCCACATTTACTAATAACACACACAATTATATTAGTTGAACGATGTTTATTTTTGTCCGCCATCTAGATAGAGACAGGTCTAGACTAGCAAGCGTGTTCGCCAGATTTGGTAGAAGACTATCTGGATCAAAGTATTTGAAATGAACAATTTGATAAGTACTTTGATCTCTGAAAGATTATGTTGGAAAAAATTCTAAGTTAGCTAGCTATGTGACGAACGTTTTTACTGTGGTAAATGAGACCGAAATTTCATTGGCATTGCAGAAGCTTTCTCCAGAGCTCGGCATTTTAGGAGCAGTGTTAAGACCGGCTGGGCCGGTGTCAGAAAACTGTAACTGGGTGAAATATTTGAGGAAGCCCAGCTTTTATCTCTGTGAGGCCGCTTTGCCTAACATATTATTATTAGGCCGGTAAGCCTGGTTATATGTAGTGTTGTGCGGGACTTTCAGGAACAGAAACAGCAGGAACATAGTTGAATAGGAACAGCGGCTGTGCTGTTCCTGTTACGATGGTCTAGATTGTGTCTGTGAGACACAGGGAAATTTCTAATAAAACTTAAGTTGATGTAAGAGGAGATTGCTATTTCATTCAAACCATGGTACACTTTTTACATGAATAAGCTTATCAGAAATCCTGTATTTTTGACGTGATCTAGGCTATTAGCAACTCAATCTAGCTACATAACTAGCCATAATAGGTAACTAGGAACAGGAAGTTAGCTAGGAACAGAAAGTTCATACTAATCGACCTCTGCACTCTTCAACCCTTCAACCGATCGAGCAAGCAATATTTCCTATTTTCGATATCGAAACAGGTCCGATACCAGGAACAAGGTGACGTAGTATTAATTCGTACCAGGAACATGCCTTTATTCCGAATGTCTGGCTCTAATCATCTGAGAATAGTATCCCGAAATACAAAGATCTATCGAGTTAAAGAGGATGTGTTCAATAAAGGCAGTCCGTCACGTTTACGAACGTGCTAACTAACCACCTTATAGCGTTCACAAGATTGCCTGCGTAACAAAAGACTTAGGATGTTCAAATGGACGGTAAATGCATTAGTCATTCTCGTCTATCTCCCTATTGCTCTGTGTCGAGCCTAGTATGCCATGCATTAAACATGCCCTGGAGACGATTGAGTACTAAAGCGGAGGCATTGTGTGAGTGACTACGGCGTGAGTGAGTGAGCTTTGAGCAATGCATGCATGGCACGGTCCGATGTCACGAAGTTGTCTGGATGTAAGAGGATTTGGTGGATGGAGGGAGGACTTGTTTGAAGTGCTGTGTGTGTGTGTGTGTGTGTGTGTGCATGTATTTGTGAGTATGTGGGGGATGAGTGTGTGTGTGTGTCTGTGGTGTGTGTGTGTATGTGTGTGTATGTGTGTGTGGAGTGTGTGTCATAACAATCTACCAAACATCTCACGCTCAATTCTGACGAGATATTTACTGATATACAGGATGTAAGTTGTCTTTTTCCAAAATGAAAACAATTCCGAAGAAACCTGAATTTTTTTTTATGACATACATGTTGTTAAACTGACACCGGGCCAACCAGTCTTTTAGCACTGTTCCCATAATGCCGTGCGCTTGGCGGGACAGCAGCTGAAAATACCGCGTTTAAAATAAAAATGTGGCGCATTCATGTCCAAGAGAGTATGAGCATAAGGGGGAAAAGGAGGAGGAAGTTGTCGAAGACGATGATGATGGGAAAGGGGTGTGCAGGAGGGAGAGGGGAGAAGATGAAAGGGATGGGGAGGTGAGAAGATGAGAAGACGTTAGAACAAACAGGAGATGGTGGAAGAAAATGAGGAGGAAAAGGAGGAGGAATAGATTGAAAGGATAATGTGATAGAGGAGGCTGCGGAAGAGGAGGAAGAGAAGGAAGAGGATGGGGAGGGAAAGTCAGAGGAAGAGAAGAAAGAAAAGGAGAATTTGATGAAAGAGGTGAATGAGGGGGAGGAGGAGTGGATGGCCAAGGAGGAGGAAACAGTGGTCCTCAGACAAAATTGTTTTGAGGATTCATTGTTTTTGTTGGGTTTATTTTGTTCAGTTTTCATTTCAATATGTCTGACAATAGTATCCATATAATATACAAACATGCTTACAGCTGAGTGGAATTATTTCACATTCATACAATATTGGGTTTAAGTGTTTGTGTGTCTAGATAGGTCTGCAATCATATGGGGGCGCCAATTTAAGATGGAAATCGTTTGATTGGGGTTGTTTATCTCGATTTCCATTGATAGATTAATATATACATAGAAAGGTTGATATATAGATAGACAGACAGACAGACAGGCGGACAAATAGATGGATAGATAGATAGATAGATAGATAGATAGATAGATATAAAAACGAGAGATAGTATAGATATAGAGATTACAACTCTCTCTCTCTCACTGTCATTCATATATAAAGCTGTATTTCTCCCTCTTTCTCTCCCTCATTTTCCAACCTTCTGTTTCAATCTCTATCTTTCCCTAGCTATCTCTCTCTCTCCCTTTCTCTCTCTCTCTCTCTCTCTCTCGCTCTCTCTCTCTCACTCTCTCTCTCTCTCTAACCCCCCTCGTATATATGAGCAAGATGATCTTTGAGCCAAGTTGTGACAGCAATGTACATCATTAAAGCTCCAATGTCGGCCCTTTTTATTAGATCTTCGGTCGAAGCACTTGATCTCAACGATCTCTAAACACGGCTCTCATTGTAAACACATTTTGAAACTTGTTGATTTATGAAAGTGATTTGCCAATTTTATTACCATTACCATCATTTTTATCTATACATAGTTCATTTATTTGTCTGTCTTTAATTGTGATTTATTTTTTTGTTTTTAATGCATGATGCTGTAATGAGTTTTACCATCGACTTCCGGGAATGTTTATGACGTAATTGCAAGAAAAGAACCAAATTTTCCTGGATGGATTAACATGGAGAAACTTTGCTCGTTTAAAGTTGCTATTCAGTATTCAGGTCACATAAAAAACATGAAAGGCGGAACTGTTTACACAAGTCAACGTCATGCCGCACATAGATAAACGTAGTGATAAGTCACCCGGTCACACTATTATTATACTGACACCAATTGTATCCCTTTTCCCCATATTGCGGAGCGTGTGGCTGGACAGCTGTCGAGTTAACCCTTCCACTGCTAAAGACAGCAACATTTTAAAACTTTGCCTGTTCTTATACCAGATAAATCAGATTTCAGTGAACTGACATAATATGCCTTTTTTCATCTTCTTTTTCCTCTTTAATTGACTTATTCGGCAGGCCATAAAATGTCGCATTGTTAGATCGCATTAAAAAATGGTCTCTAAGTTATTTCTTAAGTTTTGTGTATAGTGAAGTAGAAAAAGGAGGGACCTGTCTTTAAGTATGACGCGAGACTGAAGCGTCGTTGGGATGTTTTGAAACTCATGAGTAATCAAAACATTCACTAAATTCGTTATATTTAGAATTCACTCGAACTTAAGCCTGCGGACTCCGTAGCTCAATAGGTAGAGCGTCCGCCTCGGAACGTGTAGATCGATGGTTTAGAGCCCAGGCCGCGTCATAGTTAACCCTTTCACAGCCTAGTCTGATTCTAACCAAAAAGAATAGGAAAATTTTCAAAACATTTATGTTCTTTTAGTACATTAATTTGATTTCAGTGAACGGTCAAAATATGCCAAAAGTCTGAATTTCAGCCTTTTGGCAAATTAATAATAATGATAATGATAATGATAATAATAATATTAATAATAATAATATTAATAATATTATAAATAATATGTCAGTTCACTTAAATTTGATTTACACGTTAATTTGTAGATTTTACTTATTTCAGTTTGGTTAGATTTAGACCTGGCTGTCAAAGGGTTAAGAAGTCAAGTTGAGCATTTTAGCATCTGTAGCTCTAGAAGCTCGGCGTTATGCAAACGATGCTAAGACTAATCTGCCCGATGTCACTAGCCTTTTCATACTGTGACTGGGTGAGCTATACTAGTGAGACATCCGTCTTACTCTGCGTGGCAACACGTTGAACTTATTTTAAGACCACTGCCTTTGATATGACCTAAATCGTGGAGAATGGTGTTGATATTAAACTGGCAACACAGTCAACCAGCGAATAATTACTCACAACAAAAAGGGGAAGTATCCAAGAAGGGGAAGAAACTCTTATGTACTCACCCCTCGTTTCGTGTATTCAGTCCTACGTTGTGTATTCAGTCCTGTCGTGTCCGCACGCGTATCGTGAGTAAAACCACCGTCTGATGGCATCGCACCGCCCCGCACCGCACCACGCCACACCACACCACGCCGCACACGCCGTGATTCCTGTGAAAGCGAAGTGAACAACAATGAAATGCGCGTCGTCGAGATAGGTGGTTGTAGACAGTTTGAACTGGGGAGAACTTCTAGACGTCTACACGCGGTATGGGACGTGAGTGTATTTCAAAAATTTGGAGGGTGTTTGTGTGTGTGTGTATGTGGGATGC
>JAUEKZ010248610.1:0-19994 GCA_031471865.1 Melibe leonina
TCATGCAGCCAGTAAGGCACTTTTTTATTGCTTTCTTCTAACAAGGCAGGGGGGGAGTCCAAATCTAACGTCAATCTTCTATAGAACCACCAACACAACAAGTGTTTTGGTGATAGAAATATAGTGTTTTGTTTGACAAGCAAAGGAACAAAAAAAATTAAAATGAACAAAACTAAATTATTGATTTCATAAAAAGGACAATTTATATTTCAATTTCAGTGAAGAAATGAATTAACATCACCTGTAATTCTCTATGTCATTTTTTTTTTTAATTCACACAAAATAAAATTCAAAAAAATATAATAGAAAAGTTAAAATATATGACTACAGTCATCACTAGTCAAAATTAAAACAAATAATAAACCAAACCAGATATAATTGTAAATAAAAAGTTAAATAGTTAATCGTGACAAGAAAAGAAAGAAAATTGGAAAACAACATAATATGCTGAGAACTTCAGCATAGTAAAATTATGTCATTACTGATATGATATTTACAAGTGCAGACTTCTTCTTGACATAGAACAAAATGATTCCACAAAAAAAAAAAAAAGTTTGTATTAAAGGACCCCACCCCCTTCCAAAAAAAAAATATCTAGAGCTTGATGATAGCACTACCACAAACAGGGGGACCTCCGAATTTAACACCTGACTCCGATAGGACAGGACAATATGATAAATGCCTTTTCCAAGGCACTATAGATTCATGTTTATTGTCCTGAGAATAGAACTAGCTTGTTCAGCACTTGTCTGCTATTCGTGGAGGCCTTGATTCGGTTTTGCAACATTGAAGTGTAATGTTTTCCTGCATAATAGTATCTTACTTGAAGATATTTCTCAGCGATTGCTTTAATTTAAAAAATCAAATGATTGTTGAACATTTCAAATTCCAACATGTGAGCAGAGATTGACTGAAATATAGGCTTATGTAGGAATGATTTCAGAACAGATTGAACTAATCTGTTACATTTTACATTGACCAACTGTCTGTTTTGGACTAATCAATATGGCTGACCGCCGTTGTCATGACCTAGAATCGGCTTCAGGTCACGTGACTCATGGCCTCTCCATCTATCTTTACTCCAAGTGCTAGCCAGCTAACACATCATTTTTGCAAACTAGACATTCTTACTACATTTTACTACTCCACACTAGGAAGAGTTTCAAGTGCTTGACTCTCTAGAGTCAAGACGTGCTTTCAACATCTCATCACTCAGGCAATGAGAAAAGTGAGCGGCATGTGGCTTTAGATAGTTGGTAATGATGTTGACGAGTCCATTTTTCACGGAATTAACTTCTCCAAATGAAAGTCGATTATCGACGTTTCTTCTTTTTTATATCTATTAACGTGAAATGATATAGAGTTAATTATACTTTTTATTCAAGAAAATACTTGTATCAGACCATTTTCAAGTCTAAATTAGCTATATAAAACTTGGTAACTGATGCAAGCAACAGATCTAGAAAATAGACGGCGCCATTTTGTATCACAGCCGATGAAAATTGCGATATTAATTAAATGTCCTAACCTACATCCCCAAGAAGCACTGAAAATAAGAAATTTATACGCAATTGTCTTATTCACAGTCTAAATGAGAATATAGAGTTTTCTTATTGGGTGAGAATAACGACATCCAGGACCTCCTGGAATTTTGTACATTATTGCTCAATGACAATACACACAGCCCTTGATTGAATCCTCTAGGTCATAGACACAATCGTCTTGATGTTGAAATGTAAATTTGAATGAATTTTTTTTTAGTGCTCTTTAGTTGTTAAATAAAATGTTTATTATATCACCAGGTGCCGTTATTTGACAGAGCACTACAGCTATGCTTTCCCTATTGCTCAAGGGATCATCACACTTTCTGTCATGTTTAACATCTATCTCGCTACTTTCATGGATCCTGGAATATATCCAAGGGGTAAGAGATATTATGAAATTGTCATATATGTATGAGTTTAAGCCATTTATCTTAGTGTTCATGAATTAAAGAGTATATTATATATATATATCATTTTTCATTTTTATTTTTTTGTCTCGTCTTTTTTTTTCTGAAGTAAATAATAAGACAAGATTTTTTTCAATTTGATTGATTTTGTGTGGAGTCAACCAATTAAATGTCTTTTCTCCTATTTGCAGCTCCTGATGATGAATCCAAAGATGATGATTTTCGTTCTCCATTGTACAAGAATATAGAAATAAAAGGCGTTCAGACCAGAATGAAATGGTGCACCACTTGTCAGTTTTATCGTCCTCCTCGGAGTTCACATTGTAGCTCTTGTGATAATTGTATTGAGGTGAGAGAATGGATTAGAACAACTTACTTTACATCAAAATTTTCACATAAAATATAATCAATCGTCATCACTTTTATTAAAAATTCTAAAAATGAAGAAAAGCATGTTTATGGAAAATAATTGCTTTTTCTCTCTTCTTCCCATCAACTGACCAACCCAGCTAGACCAAGGGAGGGGGGGGGGATTTTTTTGATTTTATTTATTTTGTCATTTATGGCCAGATGATGTAAAGATAGTTTCAGCTTCAGGTTTAGAGTATCTGCACTCTAAGCAGTAGCTGTGGTGTGTCCTTTCCCAAGATAGTTTCTGCTTCAGGTTTAGAGTATCTGCACTCTAAGCAATAGCTGTGTGTCCTTTCCCCTGCCGAACTGTTACAAAGCATCCACCGCCGCCAGGTAGCCACTGGGTGAGTGCTTGGCCAAACAGTTTTAAAGCGGCATGCATTTTTTAGTTGCCGTTTAGGCCCGGCCGTTAGAGTTATACTTAATTGAAAAAGCGTTGTGAGTACTGGGTGGTAAGCCAATGGTAACTAGAATCATCGAAATCTCAAAATTTGCACACAAAAACTTAAATTGATTGTATGTTAGGATGTAAATTGAAAATGGAATAGGAAAGGAGCACCAAGCTTATAAACTCCCCCCCCCCCCCCCTTTATTTAAAGATAAAATGTTTAACCACCACCTGTATATATGATGTACATTTAATTTGATTGTCATATACAGCTAATGGTGAACATGATTCTTCTTTCTCTTTGCAGACATTTGATCATCATTGCCCATGGTTAAACAATTGCATTGGACGTCGAAATTATCGCTACTTTTTTGCTTTCTTGTTGTCCATGTGTGTTCATCTGGTGACCATATTTTCGCAGTGTGTTTTTTACACTTTGAAGCATAACGATGATCTACTGCAGCCTGGTCCTGTAATAGCGTATCCTTTTATCTCTTGATTTCTTGTATATATACAGTCTGACATGCAGTTCTCTCGTGCTGCAACTGGGGTTAATGGGACAAAGATAACAATAGCACTCTTTTGTCATAGCTTAAATCCTAATTAAGTAATGATAGGGAAAATGTTTCAGAAAATGATAGTGCATAACTGAAAGGGTTTTCAGATATTTTGATTCACCAACCATCTCAAAATTAGAAATTTTAAAAATTTTTAACATAACAATCAAATGGTTGAAAATTTCTTAACCAAACCCACAGTATTGTCATTATGATTATCATAGGCTTAGGTTGCATTCCTGTGTTTGGCTTGACTGGTTTTCACATGTTCCTTGTCAGCAAAGGAACAACAACTAATGAACAGGTGAGTAGAGAAATGCTGACTGTCATCTTTCCTCTCCCTCCCGCCCTCCCCCCCCCCCCCTCTCTCTCTCTCTCTCTCTCTTTCTCACAGACACACTAGTTCTTGCTCACTCTCTTTCTCGCCATTACTCTAAACCTTACCCTTACCTGTAAGTACAAGGTCCTGAGGAAGACCATGGGTCGAACCGTTGCATTTGTGTGTCTTGCTTTGTCTCCCACAATACTGGCCTGTTAACCACTCCCTTTGTTTCACCTCATGTACAAGTTAAAGAGATCTGCTAGCCTATGAGATAAGATATCTGAATTGTTTGTTTCACTTTGTAACTAAGCTCTGGCTTTGTGGATCTCATAAAGACAATGCTGTTTATTTATATTAAGGTTTTGTTTCTCACTGAAAGATTGCAGAACTGAAAGAAACTGGTCATGATTATAATTTTCTCTCACTTTATCCACTAGGTGACCAGTAAATTCAAAGGCGGGGTGAATCCATTTAACCGTGGCTGTGCAAGAAATTGTTGTTATGTATTTTTCGGACCAAGATGGCCAAAGTAAGTAACGTAGAAGCTTTATTGGGCTATTTTTCTTGTTTGGTGATTGTTGTTTTTGTAGGTATAATGGATGAAATATATTAAACCTTTCACAGCGTGGTCTGATTCCAACCCAAATGAAATAGACAAAATCTTAAAAATGAACATGTTTTTATACCAGATAAATCCGATTTCAGTGAACTGACATATGCTAATTTCAGGATTTTGGCATATCTGAGTTCACTGAAATCGGATTTATCTGGTATAAGAGCAAGCAAATCTTGACGATTTTTTGTGTGAAAGGATAGCAGTGAAAGGGTTAAGAACACCAGAACTGAAAATTAATTATGATATTCTAGGTGGAGGTGTAGATGTCGAAAGAATGTCTTATTTAATGAAATCGATCATCTTATGTTAATGGCCAAACAAGGGTGCTGTGGCAAGTCCTTTTTTTTTATTCACATTTTTCTCTTTTGGGGGGGGGGGGGGGGGTTATATTATCAGAACATCTTTGGTATTATCTTATAACACACAAAATGTTCATTTTCTTCACAACAGATTGGTAGGTTACATTCCAAAGACTAGAACTGTGAAATTAGATTCAAGTAAAATAACTTACATGGCGGCTGAGAATGACGTCAACATTACAGTGGGAAATAACTCAAATGGCATCCGACCAACAGCTCACAACAACCATAGTGTAAGTTACTCATGTACTTTGTGTGTATGGCTTAAGTTTTTGTGTTTTTATGCGTGTGCTTTTATCTCTCATGATTTATTGCATTTTCAGTGTGAACAATTGAATTATTGCATTTTGTTGTGCCAAGTTTTTTGTGGTGGAAGGCAGCTATGAGATTGTCTACTTGATAAAAGGATTGTTGTCATGGTTTTTAAGATTGTTATGGAGGATGGAAATTAAATTTTTTAAGGAAGTATGTAATTCAGACCTGCCACTTATGCTGAATAAATCAGTATTAATATTGATTTTTTGTCCCCATACCAATTTTTATACTGAGTACTGATTTTTTCAAAAAGACCGCCTGTCGAAGTCAGCAATGGGAATGCATACTGGTATTTCTAAGTTGGTTTAGCATATCACGGGTTAACTCTCCGGGGACCAGCCATATCTGTATAGTTACAACCCCTCGGGACCAGCCATTTTGGGGTATTTTTAAAAAAAATGTTAAAATGTCATACTGGGCCTAGGCAAATAAGATTTGACAAGTTTGCACATATATCATAGCCTAATTCTATTAACAAACTTACTTCCTGAAAACATGAAGATTTTTCCCTTCAGGAAAGTATTATACAGGGGACTTTTTAGATTTTTTTGTTTTTTTGTGGGCGTGGCTGATGGTCTACATTCCATACCAAAATCTAAACACAGCACTGTCACACTCACTGACTGACTGACACTGACGTGAATACGATTCTTATCTAATGGAGTGGGATCATCATCAGAATCATCCGATTCCATGTCTGGAAATATTCCACAACATCCTGTAATCTTCGTAGTTTTCGTGACATTCTTATTGGTATAGATCCTCGCAAATTTGTTGACAAGATAAAAGTTTTACAATGACAGACGCCCTGATTCATGAAACGGATGTGGAAATGGCTATTACTTTTGTAAACATGGATATTTTAGCCTAAAAACTTGGTTTGGATAAAATTCAAGCTTTTAGATTGCTATCACAAGATATCTTGTGATTGGTCCTCAGGGAGTTAAACATTTAACTCACAATACCCTTACCCAGAAATACTCAGTTTGCATTATTGAGTGATTCTACTTCTGTGCATATTTTCAGAAATATCTTTGCATTTACAGCTTTCATACTCTACACACTAAAAGGATAACTTATACTTACTATTGGAAAAATTATCTGGCTTGTCCACGAGAGTTATACAGAACTTTTACTCAATATAGATTTTTTCAGCTGATTATACAAGTTTTTGAATCACACGTTTGGCAGGTCTGGTTTTTGCTACCAATCATTCTCAATATCTTATGATTGTCACAGATTGAGGGAATTCTTTTAGAAGTCTATGAAAAAAGTTGTCATAGTGTATGTCCTGTGATAAATATATATGAAATACCCACACATTTGAATTTCTAGAAAAAGCGATAGATTAGAGGTTATTGGCCACTCAAGTATGATCAAGTATAAAAAGTATCAATATTAAATAGTCATCCAAGAACGCATTGTCTTAAATCATTTTGATGACCTTTAAATTCCTTTAAACGGTTTGCCTATGGCTTGAAAGCTGTATTATGAAAGTTAGATTTTACACTTCAAAAGATAATTGTCAAGAGCCACATGTGCTGCTAAGTCTTGCTCATTAGTTGAATTTCCAAACTTCAAAAACTTTTTGTCAAATTTCTCAGATCGCTAATTTTGATTTTGGTGAGTCATGGAAAGTATGTTGCAGCAATTGAATTTTTTTTTTTAATTGGCCATTTTGAAATTGCGTTCACAGTTCCAGCTCGTTGTTTCTTCGTCTTTATTAATTCAATTTTTCTTTTATCTTTTTCTGGAAGTTTATTGGTCTTCCTTTCGAAGGTAAAGGATTGTGTTTTTGTTGTGTTATATCTATTTTTGTATCTCGTTTTCTATCTGTTTGATGAATGTATTAAAAAAAAGAACCCATGAGTTGGAAAAGTTAATAATCCCTGCTGGAAACGTTTATAATCCCTGCTGTCGAAGGAATTTAGGATATCTGTTTGGATGCTGATTTCAAGTCTCTCTTCTAAAACAGTATGGTTGTAAATGTAGAAAAGGTGTGACTTTTATTTATATTTTCTGATCTTTCAAAAGTTGAAGAAAGACAGAAACTGATGGACCATTGTAGTAATCTGTGGGGAAAAAAATGTGTCTTTCTTTTGCAGTGGTTTCCTCTCTTCTGTGGCAGTGTAGTTTCTGCTAATTGTGATTCTTTTGGTCTTGGCTTGCTCTTCTTTTTCCTCCTTCAAATCCATTGCTCTGATAAATTCCCAATAGGTTTGAGATCGAATTCACATCTCATCATTTGTTCTGTCCTCAATTGTATTTTGTAAAAGAAATTTGTTTTCAGAAAAATGAATCATGATGTATTGTGATATATATACAGTGAAGCCAGAAGGGTACAAAATATCTTTGAAGGTTAAGTCATTGCATGATTTAAATTTTGTGTAGTTCTCAATACAAACAGTTGTATTATTGTTTATAAGCAAAATTCCCATTACTTTTGTCTTTGGGTGTCACATGACAATTTTGTTTCTAGTCTTCACCAAGTTTTTAAACTGTGAGGCAAAGAAATAGCTCTCTACAAGAAACAAAGACAGGTGAAGCTGTATAAAGCAAAACGGACACTCATTTCTTTGCTTGTACTTCATTGACCATAAGAGACCGGCGGATTGAGAAATCAGTTTTGAATCGACTGGTTGAAACTGGCAAGGCATAGCTAATAATGTATCAGTCTAATTGGGACTACTACAAACATTTCTGTATATTCATTTGCTAGAAGCCTAGCCAGTAGGTCAACTATTGTTTGAACTGAAAGCTTAATCTCTCTATTTAAGAGACAAATAAATATTTTTTTATATAGTAATATAATAATGGAGAAAATGTTTTATAAAAGCAATTTTTATGTTCACTGGGCTGGTTATTTTAATTGTTATTTGTTTATTCTGTTTCTGTGGAGCTTCGTTGTTTTGCTTTGAATTTGTTATCTGAGGAAGTAGTTTTGGAGGAGAGAATTTATTCTTGCTCTTTGGTGTACTTAGAAGTTAATGATATGACAGGAAATGTCAATAGAACTTTACTGTTCACTAAAGTATCTGAACCTGAGTGTTTGTTTTTGTCAGCTGATATATGAAACTTATTTCTCTGTGCTCGCTGTGCGATTGCTTTCATGTGAAGATGTGTATGGGAAGACCTTGGGGTAAAGCTAGACAACCAGTCTGGTGCTTTTGCCTTCTTCAGTGATGATAATCTTCCGCCAATTGGCGGAATTCCACCTGTTATGCCTGTCACCAGATTTTTTCCTCTTTTTTTTCTCGCTACAAACGCAATTTTAGTCGGTGGAAAATAATTGCTTTTTCTCTCTTCTTCCCATCAACTGACCAACCCGGCTAGACCAAATATTATTGTCAGTCAGTGGTCATTTCACCGATGCCAGTTACAGATTGCATAAACTCTATCTATCTATCACACAACCACACACCTCATCTCTCCCCCTGTCCTTCGTCCCTTCCCATATGACTCTCACGTGTCTGCCATTAACCCCTGACCCTCTATCAATCAGCCCATTTGGTTCTTCATAACTCTTCACACCACCCTCCCATCAAACATCTCCTACTCAATCTCTGTACCGGTAATTTTCCGCTTTTTTGACAATTTGCTGTTGTCATCACTGCTTGTTGGTTACGAAATTTGAATTAATGATGTTTGTAAATTTGTTACTCGTTTCTCTCTTCTCTCTAGATACCAAAAACACCGGATTGTTATCTTTTCTCTCTATTCTGGTGTTCTTATGTGTTTTGTAATTTGAAGGCCTACCGACCTTTAAAAATACAATTACAAAAAATATTCTTTTTTTCTCACTATTATTACCCTTATATGCCTATTGTACTCGGTTTCCATGATGATTAACATTGCATGGTAAGATACTTTTGAATTCTTTTACCCTTTGGCATCTTACCTTTTGGATGTAAAGATACCTAAATTCTCAATGAATGAACAAAACCAGCTTTATTGTAGTTTTGTCCCAACAAAAGTCACTTGCTAAAAAAAAGGAAAGGAATGAAACTGCGACAGATGTGTCAAGCCTTGATTTTTTTTTTTTTGTGAAGCATGGCTGTATTGCATTTTAAGATCTGAAATAGCTTGAAAAGAAAAAGAGGATAGATACTATTGAAAATTGTATTATTTCAAGGCACTGTTTCCTATCCTCTGATATATATGGTTACTTCTTGAAAAAAATTTGTTGTGTTTAAATGATTTATTTTATTTTTATTTATTTTCTGCATTGACAGTTGCGACCACGGAGTACCCATGAATTGGATGAGTACATGGACAAAAGCAGCCAGTCGTTTGACTGCGAACCATCTCCGCCTCTCACACGCAAGCAAGATGGGTCGTACACCAACTTGTTTGAGTCGGGACCCAACCATTCTCTCCAAAGCCAGTCCTCAGGGAACAAGATGACTTCCAGTGCCCCAACCCCCACCTCCCAGTCCAAGAACACATTTGACCGGCCGGCCGGCTGGTCTGGGCCCCACAGTGTCTCTCAAAACGGAGGCAGCCTGGGCAAGAAGAAAGCCCCTATTGTGGCTGTTGAAGAAGACACCATAGATTCCCGAGATCAGCACCAGTTTCCTTCCATTAATAGCCCTGGCATCCACAGAAGCCGGTCGGAAAGTGGGACGGGCATCCAGAGCTCGGACAGACAGCAACAGCTGCCACCAAGGGCACCGTTAAAACCTCTGCCTCGCATTAACTCCCCTCAAGGGGGCCGTCACAATACTCCCTCTTCTATCATTTCTCCTCCCCACCTCGCTCATCAACCCACTGGCAGACCGCCACTGTCTCCAGTACCCTCTGGTCGTTCCGTGGCCTCGAGTCGCGACACCAGCTACTCTACTCTCCCTTCCACCTCGTCAGTTGTGAAGGACAGAGCTCGGAACTTTTATCCCAGCAAATCAAGAGAAAACTTAACCCGTTCAAGGGAGTACTTGGATCAGTCTAAGGATTCTATCCAATCACCAGAACCCATTTCTCATTCTTCTAATCACAGGTTGCACGGATCCCAAGATCTTCTGTTTCATTCTGTTGACCGGCTTAATCGTGAGACAAGAGGAGGCGCTAGAGAAGGCTATAGAACTTTGGGCAAGGGAAAAAGTCAGGATGACGTCTTCATTCCAGAAAATGCTGCGGTATCAGGGGAACAGGATCTTGGGGGGTTTTCTAAAGATTCTGACCGGTACTGCGAAACTGGCTCAACAGGGAAGTACTATGCGGACAAAGACGGGGGCAGTTACGCTTCCAGATCCAGGAGTGGTCATCGGGATTTCGACAAACAGCGGGACCGAGACCGCTCTAAAAGTTTTGACTTTGACCCGCCAAATGACAACTCTGGTTCCCGTGGGAAACCTGGTGCTTCAAGGGAGCGAAGTCTTCCTAGAAATCTCTCCGACACCACTGGTGTCCATCCAATGCACCACCAGCACCAGTACCACCAGCACCACCAACCCCCTTACCCTGGCCCTGCGCCACCCCCCTCCAACCACTCCCCCTATCACACTCTATCAGGTTACCAGCCATTACTGCCCTCCAACTACTCATCTGGCACAGGGTCAATAGGCAGCAACAGTTTGCGTTCCACTACCAGCAACCACCCTCCACCTCCTCACGGCAGCATCCACCACACCAATGCTGCCCCCTCCTCTGGAACCTCCGTCACCTCATCCAGACACCCCTCCCAGTCCTCCTCTCACTCCAACTCCCATCTTTTGGGGCACGATCAAAACCGACCAATCTCTTTTGTACGGGCAATGCAGGTGTCTGATGCATCAGATATACGGGACAAACGCATGTTGGATCGAGCGCGGAGACAGAGTCAGTCATCGAGGAAAGACACAAAGAGTGTTTACGATACGTACGAGGCCTCTGTATGAGATTATCCATTAATATTTCGTGAACATTTCCAAGATGGTACCATTTCTTCTAAGTTATGGAATAGGTTAAACAAAAAACCTATCATCAACTCAAGATCTTATAAATCAGAATATATTGCTTGCTAATATATTTGATTTTTTGTATCCTGCTTTTCTTGGATTTTTTTCAGTTATTTTTTAATATTTATTTTCATGTTTAAATGAATACCTAAGATATTTGCCATCCTTTGAATATGTTCACAAGACATATTTGATGATAAGAATACTTGAGGAACAAAGACATCTTCCCTAATTGGTAGGTATTGATAACAGTTGTGACTAAGTGATAGTGGCTGGTTTGAAAATGTTGACTTTGCCTTTTCTATCTCCTAGCTCCTGTAATATGTCACATTATTGTTGATGATAACTTGAATGTTTTTGTATTCTTATTGTTTATTACTCTCATGGTTGTTTGTTGTTTTTTTTCTTTTGAAACTAGAAATTTTAGTTCGCAAAATCAAAGGACTACTTTTAATTCCATTTACCTCTTAAGGTGGATGAAAACCATGAATATTAGGCTTTGGAGTGATTAATAAATTTGTTGGCATTTGCTTTTCGAAGTGGCTCTACTTTAGATGAAATAAATTTGAAATGACATAGTATAGATTTCCACTGCAGGAAAGAAAAAAAGTAGTTAATCTGCTATCTATAGTTGACAGTATGCTGTTTATTCTCTGACATTATGCTGGACCTGTGTGTTGCCTTTTTTATTTTTTAAAGGGTTTGCTCATAGTGTCATAAAACATACTTTTTCACTGTTGATTTGAAAGATAACTGATAGTAGAGTGTCGCCTCCCGGGACCAATTCTCAGCCCAATCTATGAAAGCATTAACACATAATTGTAAACGCCCTTCACATTCATAATCAAGCACTCGTTGACCAAGTCGTCTACCGTTTGTGGGTCCCTCCCACAGTGCGGACATGCTAGTGAGTCAGCTGTCCTCCATTTGAATCTGGTAAACCTGGTCATGGCCGTTTGTGGATGGATTCTATTGAAGATTGACCATATGGACCTGGATCACTGATCGTGTAGAGAGCATTAAAGATAAGGATTCAGTCTGTCCTTCTAGAAGCACTTTTATAGCTTTCAATACAAATTGTCAGGTTGACCTAAATTGTTTTTGGCATACCTACTATATTATCGACCTCAATGTCCTGAGGCGACAGTTTATCTTCACATTATTATACATGTATAAGAAGCGCTTCAGTCACACACTCACACAGTATAGTAGTCCTTCCTATATAGGAAAAAACAGACTTGAAATCTTTTTTGAAAAGTACAGATTGGTAAGTGGTGCTATATATGAAAAACACATTTAGTTGTCCTTTCAGTCAGGGGCAGATGGATTGGTGAAAAGATGAACCTGGAAACAAGGATGAAGGGAATCATTTTGAGGCATTGAGTTCATAATGGGGAATGCTTTACATGGTATGGATAGCTATTGACACTGTGCCAGAATTAATGATTGCCCTGCAAGAGAGTCATGTATTTATTCACTTTGCTGCCTATCACTTTATATTACATATAATATAAACAAGTTTGATCATAATGGAAGTTTTTTTTCTGTGGGTGTTTTTTCAGTTGGTCAATAACTAATGATTGATGTTCACATACCTACTAGAGAAGAGGAGCATTTATGGAACGTTAAACAAATGATTTATTATGCTACATACCCTGGTTAGTGACAGGCTGCCCAATTCATTTACTCCATGCTTACACTGTGTATGTCTGGCAATCCTGGTCCAATAAATATTAATTAATTAATGCAATCTTGTCTTGTAAAGATAAAATAGAAAAACACAAGATTGCGCTTTTAAATACCCAAAAGGCTTTCGTTTTACTCATACTCTATATGTTGCAGATGAATTATGTGTGTATCAACAAATGTTATCTCAAGAAAACCTATCTATTCTAATTTGCCATTTCTTATTGATAACCAATAGTAGTAGAATTTATTGAAAGTAATAAATGTATATGGTATTTATTTTATTGGTAAATGCACTTTGAAATAGAAAAGTCTCAGCAAGAAATTTTGTAGAAATATTGTTTTGTATTTCACCCATTGATACTGGATCATGCGGTGTTGGGGCCCAGCTCTGTCTCCAGTCACAATTGGAGCAATGGGACTTGTAATACATCCCTGCAGCCCACCCATTGATACTGGATCATGCCGTGTTGGGGCCCAGTTCTGTCTCCTGTCACAATTGGAGCAATGGGACTTGTAATACATCCCTGCAGCCGAACATAACCAATCACAAAGCCGAGAGAAATTTTGGATCAAGACAAAAGCAAGCTTGTGATCAGCCAGTTGTGACACTGTGAGGCTTTGATGGCGTTAAACAAGTCTTCGTCTTGTTGCTTTGAATAAGCCATACAACATTTTCTTGTGAGTATAATTTATCATCCCAATAAAGTTCGATGAGAAGTTGTCACATTAAGGAGACATTGGCGTTGGTAGTATCTGACCTTCAAAGTTCTCTAAGAGGCCATTCAGTTGGACTGTGTCTAGAGTCATTGTGTGTGTGTGTGTGCAGGTTTCAGAAGCTGTATTTGTGTGTTCATGAAAATGTAGAATATACAGAACGATAACTAGATTAGATTGTGTTCTCTTCATTTCATCATATGGACAAACTACTGAAGAATAAGAATTGAGTATGAATATTGACATGATTTTTGAATCTGTATTTGTCTTCTTTTTTGCTGGTTATGAAGACCAATGACAGAAGAACATAACTGAGTGAATGTTTATTTCACAGCCATCTTGTAATGAATGGTGTTACATGAATACCTTTGTAGCCCTGTGTTGTGCTTAGTTCTGACAAATGCATAGAGGGGATTGAATTGAATTTGATAGTTATCTCTAACGTCTCACCCAAATGCTGAAATAATTGGTACAATGCCATTTTTCATTCTGCCAATATTATGTAATGATAAAGTTCCTGGTCACAGCAAAAGCTGCAGAGCTTGTACTGATTAAAAGGTGTCAATAACATTGCCTGGGCTGTATTCAAGATTAAAGATGTAGGTCATCGTGTATGAATGCTGGGAATGTAAAGACCCTCCTACCTATCATCTTACAAGGCTTACTCCTGGACACTGATATCACTTCAGCTGTTGAAAGTGCCCTAAAACTCCAAATAAACAACAAAAATCAAAGCATTATACCCAAGTGTCTCTCTGTGTAAATGGAAAGTGTTGGGTGCATTATTATTGAGACCAAATCAATCAAATCAAGTAGAAAATTGACTCATATTATAAGTGTTAGATGTGTATTCAAATTTCTCTTTAAAGGATCAACTAGAATATAAAAATCTTATGCAACATAGAAATGCTATGAAAGTGTAACAGCTTCCTTTCTTTTTTTCTCTTTTTTCTTTTTACGAGTACAAATCACCTACTTAGTGGCAAAGACAGCAACTTTTACCCATGCATATGTGGAAGCAGAAGTTGGTAAATGATAGATTTGTATTAGCGAAATGTATTTTGCCACAAAATCAGCTTATGGCATATGTGGAAGCAGAAGTTGGTAAATGATAGATTTGTAATAGCGAAATGTATTTTGCCACAAAATCAGCTTATGAAAAAGTGTGTTTTTAAAAAATATCAAGATGTGTGTCATGGAATTTTTTATTATATATATCAGGTATAGCTATGAATTTAATGGACCAAAAGTCTTTGTGACTTCACAAAGTATTATGTAGGTATGTTCTCCACAAGATTGATCTTTTTCCACTTTCAAATTAAGGCTTCTTTACACTGTTTTTTTGTTCTTTCAAAGTAACTTTACTTTACTTACAAACTAGAACTCTTTTCCTGACTTAGAATGGAACCACATTCCTGTTTTTTCTTTTCTTTTTAAGAGGGGGGGGGGGGGACCTAATATTGACCTTACATGTTGTAATTTACCCCTATTTCATTTATCTGTGTTAGTGATTCTTACTGCAAGAAAAACAAAGGTGTTGGTTTATTAAGAAAGTCTCCACTTGGGTGTTTTGTAGGCGTCTCTTGTAGGTGCTACCCATGTTTTATCACTTTCTAGCTTTATCTATCACCTTAAGGCTTACTTTTTCCAGTGCTCTTTTAACAAGCATACATACACAGCTAGCTCTAAGTCCTGCCTGTTGTCCTCACAGACTTAAGCGGATTCGCCATGTTTTACAATTTATTTGGTATGTACATAACTACAGGGTCACTTTCTATCTAGAAGGACTGAGTTCTTATGTACACAAAGGGCGGTAGAATATCCTGGGTCTCCCTGGACATGATATGGGCGGTGGCCATCATCTGTTTGTGTGTCCTGCTTTGTGATTTTAGGAGGTGATGTTTTCTTTTCTGTAAATCATCTCTTTGTCACCTTTTTTGAGAGAATGATATTTTTTTAAATTGTAAATCATCTCTCTGTGAAATGTCCCTGGTAGGGTCAAAGTGTGGATATTCTTTTAACTAGCTTATCATCTTACTTACCTCTGGGTGCTTAAATGACCATAGCAGTTGCAAGCACCCTAAAACTTAATAAACACAGGGTCATTTTCTATCAGGACCGAGTACTTTTGTGCACTAAAAGTAAAGGTGGTCTCCCTGGACCACAATCCTACTATTATGTTGGTTGTTGCCATCATCTACTTGTGTGTCGTCGCCTTTATGATTGTTTGTAACAGGGGATGTTTTGGGGCTTTTGTTGGGTTTTTTTCTTGTAGGTAAATCAACTTTTTTTTAAAGATATTTTTCCCCCTAATTTCTCTATAAGGGTCCAAATGTAATATTACTAACCCCTGGGTGATGATGATATGACCTTCACAGTTGAAAGTAGTGCAGTCTGCAGACTAGTGTTGAGGATTTACAAACACAACTTTACAAATATTATTATGTACATGATTTGATTGTGGTACAGTACTGGCTGTGTAGATGTGGTGTGGTGAGGGCCCTTGCTAATTCTGGACATTGAAAACCAGGTGCATATCATCAATTATTTTGTTGTTATTGTTTAAAGAATTGTAAATACAATGTACTATTAGTATTAATGTGAAAGGGCTTGATCGTGTATAATTTGATTGGAACATTTTTGCTGCTTGACTGATACAGATGGGGCAAGTTGAATAAAAATAAGTATTCTGACATGTTGAAGTTGGAAGTTTTTGTCCTTTTTGTGTGGGGTTTTCATTTGATTTCCATTTCTTCTTAATGACCCATTGCTTGCTTTTCTTGCTTTCTGCAAAGAAATTCTCAGAATTAAGATTCAAATAGGTTCGTATCAATGTCATGCCTCCTTAAAACGCTTCCGAAGCTGATGGGGTTTTTTCTTTTCAAAGATTAAAATTTTTTCATGTAGGGTCTAAGACATCTCTAGAGAGTCAACTTGCTAGTTCTCCATTTATCTTCTCTATTGTCTGATGCTATGGTCTTGCTTTTCTACCCATTGGGTGCTAACATGGCATATCCTTAACTGTGAAAAGCGACCTGAAACGGCAAACAAACTCTTGTGTTATTTTACCCCAAGTATTTTAATTTTATTTATTTCCATGAGTCGTATGAAATATGTAATGAGAGATGATACAGTGATATCTACATGTTCCTTAGTATGTGGAGTTCAGTTTTTGATAACTAGTTTGAAAAACTTGGAGAATAAAGATTTTATATTTTGAATCTCTGATGAATAATGTTTTACTGCGGAGGGTGTTGTGCAAAATCTATTGCATTTTCATTTGAATGTATACATATAGTTATGGATTAAAGAATGATATTTTGAGAATTAATTTTTCCTTTGTGCTGGTGCAAATCGGTTTTTTTTGGGGGGGGGGGGGGGTTGCTTAGTTTGTTCAGTAGCCTTGTTTGTATCAACCAACACCCAATTGCTTTAGTATACCCATCATTCTCAATGAGTTAGTTTGATGACGACTCAAATTTTCACAGTGATGTCAACCCCCGGGCATTGAAGTGGACATAAACTTTTTCAGTTATCTGCACCAAAGGTCTTTGTGATCCTCGTGTGTGCTACATTTGTTAGATAAGAAATGTTAACACCATTAATTGTTACCTGTAGTAAGGAAGGACACACATGAAACAGTTCATTTGCTGTCATTGCTTCTATAGATTATTATTTGATCTTGGTTTGTTTTGTTTCGTTTTCCTCCTGGCTGTGGATTTCCTACATCTCCAATTAGATTTATATCAGACTTTGTCTTGGAAAATGTTTGGATCATGAATCAGTAAGTTTGTAACATGTTTCAGGCTGAAGTCTTTTGTCTTTTTAGCTCTTAGCTTTATACCTCTCAAGATATATTCTTTGTATTATAGAAATATGCTTCATATAAAACAGCTGTTATTGTAATTTGTAAAAATTGGCTTTTTTTTTTTTTTTTCAAGAAAATGACAGGAAGGATTTATAGTTAATTACCTTGCCTTGATGCGATTCTGTCAGCATTTATTAACCATAATGAGCTATGGGGGAGTTGGGTTTTTTTGTTGGTTTTTTTTTATTGATTTTTATATTTTTTTAATCTTTTGTAGATTTTGCAGGAGATATACTTTATTGTGATTGTTAAGCTGTCTTTGCCTTTCAATCAGAATTGTAGATAAAGGTGTGTTGTAATCACCAGCTTGATTGACAGTTTCTGAGTCTGTTAGCTTTCTGATTTTATCACTTTTTAAAATCCCATGCACTGACATTGACAACTGTTTGTACATTCCATGAGTCGTATAGCTGGCCTGTCACTTGCATGAGAACTAATGCTACTAGTGTTAACCCTTTTAGGGCTAAAGGTATTTCTCAAACTACTGTAACATCAAAATCTTCAACATTTACCTGTTCTTAGACCAGATACATATATATCAAATATCCGTGGACTGAAATATGCCAAAACCCAAATTTCAGGCTTTTCGCACTGTCATATAGCTGAAATTGGATTTATTTGGTCCAAGAACTCGTAAGTCTTTTAGATTTTGCATACTCTGTTGGATAAGGATCAGGCCTTGCTGTGAAAGGGTTAACTTCTTCCACTGCAAAAATCCTAACATTGTCTAAGTGTCAGGGTTGTATGTCCTTTTATTTGATTGTACTTCAGGCTGTAAAGTTAAGAAATTAGACGAGGCTCTTATCACTCATCAAATCAACTTTATGTTGGGATAAAACTGACCTTCTCTATTGCTTCGTAATTTGCCGTGAAGTATAGCTCTTACTCTTAGAACTTACAACATTATTCATCACGGTATGTTTTTCTCTTCAATAATAATGAGTTGCATTGAATTCAGGTGTTTTGAAATTCTTATCGGAGAAGCGAGCTCTCACCCCGGATATTGGATATTTTACGTTCACTCCACATTTTTGAGGAAGAGGAAGTTAGTATACTATTCCTATTACTAGTGCACACATTGTTACATCTGATTGTCTCTTCTTCACTCAGAGACTGGTTTATCATTCATCTGTATGGATTGCTTTGTCTCTCTGAAGGAAAATCCAGTCAATTAGGTCTGCTTTATTAGTTGGTCAAGAATATAGAACAAGTAATATAGAAGATAATGAGTAACAAAGCGAGGAATATTTCATAATTCTGTTAACTTTAAATTACGCCTTTTAAGAGATGCCATAGGCAGTGTGTGTGTGTTTGAGAGAAAGATAGGTTGTTTTTTGTTTTTTTAACTTGAGCCAGGAATCATGAATGTAACACATAATTCACCCCTTACTAAAGACAAAGACGAAAGTCACAAGTATTGTTTATCATGGTATTACCTCCGATGCAGCTGCAAATACAATCTGTGCTGTAAAAAAATGTTTAGAATTAATCAAACTTTATGATTTTTTCATTTTTTGTGCCGATTATTTCCAATCAAGGTGTTTTGAAACCCAATTGTATCTGAAGATGAAGCCTGATAATAATTGAAATTAACCCTTTCACTACGGGGTCCAATTCTAACCAAACAGAATATGCAAAATCTCGAATGATAACGTGTTTTTAGGCTTTTGGCATATGTCGTTCCATTGAAATCTTATAAGAGGCAAATCTTGAAGATTTTGATATCTAGTTAGCAGCTTGATAAAAAACCATAGCATCGAAAGGGTTAAGGGGGCCTACAACTACAATAGACGGACTACTTTCTACCAGCTATATGATATTGACCTAGGAATAGGATATTAAACAGTCTATTTTTGCAGATGATACTACTATTAGTACTACTATAGACAGTGGCTAGATCTGATATGATTGGATACTAGGTAGTGGGTAGAGTATGTCCTATGATGAATATGTATGTGTTATTATAGTGCTGGTCTTCAATCCATTCATTCTGTTAACTCAACTTAAACCTGGTGTTCAACTACTCTTCCTGAGGAGACATTGTCGTTGTGTTAAGTCCATATTTCTCAATCCCAAACATTCTATTTTTTATTCTATTTTTTTTGTTCATTTCATATTTTGTCTTTTTTTTCTTTCCTTCTTTGTATTTGTACATAATCTACTTTGCTCAATCTGCTTTGTTTGTTTGATGCCGTATGAATAAGGTTGTAATATTCAAATGAGGTTTGGTTTTTGATGAAAGTTTAGCTGTTTTTGTTGTTTTTGTAATCAAGATGATATGAACCCCTGACCTTGAACTATGTGCAAATTTCAAACTGACATGAACAAAAGCCATTTTATTTTTTTGTTTCTGTGTTGCAGTTCTTCAACGATATTGTTTTGTCAGTTGTGGCAGTACAGATTCTATGCTATCTCTATGAACCATATAGAATTTTTTTTTAAACTTTCATGTAGGTATTATCATTATTATTATTATTGAACGACTATTTCTTTACAAATACATATACTTATCTTCACGCTCTGTCTGCCTCTGATATCAACTCTTTCCTCTCTCATCATTATCTTGTGATATATCTTGTGTAATTTATAACACGTGAATAAATATGATTGAAGTCAAGCTTTGCTCAGAACTTATTGTTTTGATTATTAAATGTGCTCTGATTTTGATTTAACCTTTTTTTTCCAAATTACTTTCCATATAATGGGTGATAGGCGGGCGTCTCTGGTGAGGGATGCTTCTATTCTGTTTCTTCTCTTTTGGCTTCAACTATCATCTTACTCTCTCCAGTGCTCCCTGCGGGCGGTTGGCGGGCGCCTCTGGTGGGCGCTACTTCTGTTTCTTATCTTTTGGATTGATCTATCATCTTACTT
>JAUEKZ010248721.1:0-19980 GCA_031471865.1 Melibe leonina
CCTCTTCTTGTTTGTTTGTTTATTGAAAGTTTTAGGGCACTTGCAACTGCTATGGCCCATCCCCCTCTTCCTTCCCCTTCGCTCTCTCCTATTCCCTCTCCCTTCCCCCCTTTCTCACTCCTCCTCCTCTCTTTCCCACTCCCCCTCTCTTCCTCCCTCTCTCCTACCCCCCCCCTTTCCGTCCTCCCTCTCTCTCTCTCTCACACCCCTCCTGTCCATCATCCACCTCTCTCCCACTCCATCTCCCTTCCTCCACCCCTCTCTCCCAGGGCCTCCTTTCCTCCCCCCCCCCCTCCTTCTCTACCATCCCTTCCTTTCCTTTTCCCTTCCCTCCCTCCAGCTCTCTCTCTCTCTCCAACCCTCCTTCCCTTCCCCTATCCCACCCCTCCTTTCTTTCCTTCCTCCTTCCACACCACTATCCCCCACCCCCTCCCTTCCTTCTTCCCTCCCACTCCCCCTCTCTTCCCCCCTTCCTCCCAGCTATTACAATAACTGCACCCATCCGCTCCACTCACCCCACCTCTAAAGCCAGAAGAATACAGTTCGAATCCCTGCCGATGAAAAGAGAGAAGGAGTGTCATTTTAATTTCACTTTTTCCCTTTATGTTTTTTGCTCCAGTATAGTTTTCTAGGTGAAGTGTTATCGAAGATGATGAATGACTGAATAGCCCCGGTGGAGCAGTTAAGTACAAGTGAGAGTTGTATAATGGTGATGTTAACCCTTGCACAGCGATGTCTGATTCTAACTCAAATGAGATATGCAAAATCTTGAAAATATATGTTCATAAACCATATAAATCAGATTTCAGTGGCCTGACATAATAGGAATAATATGTCATTCCACGTGAATCTTATTTATTAAGTATAAGAACACGGGAATAATGAATATCTTGTACATTCTGATTGGTTAGAATCGGACATGACATCGCTGTGAGAGGGTTAAGTACAAGTGAGAGTTGTACGGTGATGAGAACGTTATTGCCGTGCAGTAAATTGAACAGCAAGTACAAACGACATAGTTACAGTAATTAAAAACACCGGAAGCCAGAGCAGTGCATTTGAAATTAACCATTAGTTATTAATGAAAAATGACTGGGGTCACAAAGTTCGAATTCAAAAAGGAATGTCTTTTTTTTATTTTTATCTTTGTCTTGTTTTCTATTCTTGAAAACAAAGTGTCTCTTTGCGAGTAGGTGCAAGTAGAATAATAATGCGAATAATTGTATTTCCGTTGTGGAGCGACGATTCGAAACCATCGCACGCAAGCGTGTCAGGTTTATCCTGTTGTTGTTGTTGTTGCTGCTGTTGATGACGATGGCGGTGTAAAGATGCTGATAATGGGGGTGTTGGTGGTGGTGATGTTGGTGGTAGTGGTAATGTTTGGGGTGGTTGTGACGGTGTTGGTAATGTTTGGGGTGGTTGTGACGGTGTTGGTAATGTTTGGGGTGGTGGAGGTGGTGTCCATGTTTGGGGTGGTTGTATCGGTGGTGGAGGTGGTGGTGATTGTTATCATTGTTAATGGTGATTATCGTATGCTGATTCTCTACGTGTCTTCAATGGCCTTTTTAAAACTGTCAATACTTCTTGAAAGCAAAGACGCAACGTTTCAATCAATTCATGCCAAAGAATGACCGCTCATGGCAAAACTTTTTTTTCAATTAGACTATATTCTTCACCATTTCAATGCTAAGGTTATTTCTAAAACTACTGACCAGACACTGTTACATCAAAATATTCATGATTTGCCTGCTCATATGCCGGATAAATCAGATTTCAGTACGCTGACATATGCCAAAAGCCTGAACTTCAGGCTTTGGGCAAAATATGTCAGTTTACTTACATCTAAATTATTTGGAATACGAACAGTCAAATCTTGAAGAGTTTGTACATCGTGTTAGACCTTAGTTTGATTAGATATAACCTTAGAATTGAACGTAAAAATTTTAAAAATCAGAACTCCATAGTACACCATCAAGCCAGCGTGTGGACAATTGCATACACTCATGAGTGATAGTAAAAAAGGGGGAGGGGGGTCGCTAGGCCGGTTAATATCAAATGTAAAACATGGAGAGTGGTAGACCGGCCAGTGGTAGGACAACGACAAAACAAGTCACACAACAATAAACAGTCCTAGGCCTCCATCAGGACAAAGACGAGAGACGGGCATCCTCCAGTCCTCTGCTCCGTTGATCTATCCCGTTACATACTCCGGGAACCGGCTGAGTTTTTCACTTTTTCAATTTCAATGATTATCAGTATTGATTTGAATCTTTCTATTTCATTGTGTAACAACTATAAAATGTCGTCTTTGTCCTGTTGAAGGCCTCGGTCGGGCCGAAGCGTCAATTTTTTGTGTCTTGTTTTGTCCTTGTCCTAAGTAAAGTAAAGTGGAGGCTAATATAGTGCTGATATCAACAAATTGTGCTCATCGCGCTTCACGCTACTTACTTCCCCCGGCCAACAGCAAACATTGAAACACATAGGACAAGACAAGCGCCTATAAGATAAGGCGTGTTACAATATGTTTGTAGGCCAAAGACACTCTTGCTGTGCCCATTTCCTGCTGGGTCCACAGTGAGGTTTTCCAGTCCCGGTAAAAATTCCGCTCCTGATGAGGAATGAAAGGAACCCAGGACCTTCAGCGCAACAGTCTGATGCTCTACCACCTGAGCTAATACGTCCCCTGGCCTGTCAACCCCTCCCGTTTTACCATTGATACACTCTCACTCATGACTATTGCAACTGGTTTCCGCGATAGATTCTGGCGGTTTGACTGGCGTCTCTGGTGGGCGCTCTCTTTCTGTTTTCTTTCCATTTCTGGCTTTACCTATCATCTTACAGCACTTTATCTAGCACAGCACTATTTCCGGAGCTCCAAGCATACACGCAGCTGTTTACGCAGTTGTTTTGTATCTTTCAGCTCAACCCTATGTGGAACCCCCACTGCAGACACTGTAGCCACCCTGAGGAGACTGTCCAGCACCTCCTACTACACTGCCGGACTTACGTCTCCGGTTGCTACCCACAATAATAACAGACATTCATTCACACATTGCTTTAGGCAGACCACAGACAGGTGACGAGGACCTGTACTTTTTTTAGGGAGGTATTGCGCTGCCAAGAACGATAAAAACAACATATTTCAGCTCTGTGTTGGTCCTGCCTGTTGTACGAACAGATTTGTGGTCATCCACCATGTTTTATATTGTATTCCCTAGCTTGAAGGTCACTTGTTGTTTAGAAGGACAGAATATTTTTGTTTACAAAGGGCGGTATAATATCGTGGGTCTCCCTGGACCATAATGCATGATATGGGTGGTGGCTACCATAATTTTATGTTTGTTTGTCACACGCTTCTATGTGTTTGTGCGAGATTTTTTTTTTTTCCATTGTAAATGATCAGTCTTTTTCACATCTTTTTGTTTGTTGAGATGCTATTCTATTTCTTTCTAAAACCATCATCTCTCTGTGAATTTTAATATTCCTGACAGAGCCAAAGTCAGACATTTCTTCTTCTAACTCTCATCTTAATTACCCCAGGGCGCTGCGGTGACCTTAGTAGTTGAAAGCGCCCAAAAAACCTCGCGATAAACAAAGACCCCCTCGTGTATTTTGAAACTCGTTGCGCGACCCAGGAGCATAAGTAAGTTAAAACAAAAACCGCTCTCTGCAGGGTAGTGAAAAACAACACAACCGTTTACAAAGCAACGTTATCCAAATTCTTGTCAGCTTTGTGCCCTCTTAACTCTTTCACAGCCGAACAGAAATATGCAAGACTTTCAAAAAAATTTCAAGTACTTATACACATCAGTGAACTGACATAATAAGCTAAAAGCTTGATTTATCGGGTAAAACAACAAGCAATTCTTGAAGACTTTGTATTTTGTTCGTAGTTTGAGAAAACCTCAGCATTGAATAAGTTAAGAACGACGACATGCTGAACATTATAGGATTAGACCTTTAATTTTAAAATAGATAATCTAAGGGAGACTATCGCAAAAAAAGTTAGGCCATAATTGGAATAGCAGCGTTGTCTGTCTTAGCCTTGCCAATGCCCGAGTGGATAGAAGCAGAATGGATGAAGTGGGAGATCTCGAGTTTAAATTCATCACGGACAACTTTTCAACTTGAGTAGTAATATTTCTTTCTTCTTCTGATTCGTTCCTTATCGGAATAGTGTCGACTGTATTATATAAAAACTAATAGCCGCATTCTTATCCCTTTACTTTTCTATGTGAGTTTATTAAGTAAGTCATGTGCATGATAATAATGATAATAAGGTTATTTATAAAGCGCCTTTCACTGAGGTTTCAAGGCGCTGTACATTTAATAATATTGTACATTCCATATACACACACACATACATATAAATGAATCCTAAAGCACAAATATACACTGACAGGCACTCACACAAATACATAGATATATACATACATACACATAGGATTAGGATAAATATTTAAAGAATAAATGGGTTTTTAGTTGTTTTTTAAAAAGGTCTGGCGTGGAAATTGATTGGATAGCGGCAGGCAGGGCGTTCCACACAGTTGGTCCTGCAACCCTGAAGGCTCTGTCGCCAAATCACGTGATATCCTGTTAATCTCGTCCTATGTGAGAGTGAGCGATTATTGTATGTTTTTTAAAAATAAACCAGGGTTTGATTCTACACTTAAATCAGCAAAATCTTCAAAATTGACCCATTCTCTGACACTGGATGAATCAGACCTATTATGCCAAAAGCCTGAAATGTATGCTTTATGTAGGCATACTCAGTTCACTGGAATCTGATTTATCTGGTGTAAGAACAGGCATATCTTAAAGATTTTGATGTCTTGTTACTGTTTGAAAAATGACCTAAGCATTGAAAGGTTTAATGATAGACTGCTAAGCCTGTGTATGAAATGAGAAATAAGAGGAGGAGTGGTTTGCAGGGAAGTCGATACACGGACAGTAAAGACAAGGTCAACATTTTCTTGTTTTATTGCATACCTTATGTTTCTTTTGTCCTGAAGAAGGCCTTTAGGCCGAAACGCCTCCCTCATGAAGTTACAGGTCCTCGTCATTTGTCTGTGGGTGGTCTGTATAAAACAATGTGTGAATGTCTGGTGTTGTGGGTAGCAGCCGGAGATGTAAGGCTGCCAGCAAGAGGTATAGAGGAAACAAGATAGGGGAGATCAGAAGGATTAAAAAAACGAGAACAGATGTAGTACTTATCCTTGTATTTGTTTATTTTGATATTCTTATACCATCCAAAAAAACAAATATCCTGTTCTGGTGTGAAGAGCATTACTGGCTTGTGTCTTTTGTGACTTCCTAGAAAGATTAAAACAAAACAAAAAAAACTACTAAGTTAAAATAACAATCACATGTTGAAAACTATTAACCCAACTACAAGATTGTCTTATCTGTTTGATGAATTTATATTATTTGAAAACTGTCTCAAAGTTCAAAGCCAAATCTTTCTATTCTTTACTTACACAGTTTTCAACTGCAGGAAAAACAAAAAGTTTAAAATTTAATAAAAAAGAACATACATCCATAGAATAAGCTTTTAACCCTTTCATAGCGTGGTCCAATTCTAACCAAACAGAATATGCAAAATCTCGAAAGAATAATGTGTTATTATACATGATAAGTACGATTTCAGTGGACTGACATATGCCAAAAACCTGAAATTTAGGTTTTTGGCATATATCAGTCTACTGAAATCTTATTTATCTGGAATAAGATCAAGCAAATCTTGAAGATTTTGATATCTAGTTAGCAGTTTAAGAAATAACCATAGCATTGAAGGGGTTAAAGATTGGAATCTATTCATAGACATACTTGGAGAAAAACTCATGATAATGATGACATGAATGACCTTGATGAACGCATTGAGGTAGTAGACGAAGTTTGAATAAAAGAGTCCTAACTAATATACAATGAAACCCCTGGATAACAACATCGCCCGGGACAAGAAAATTATATTATCCAGGAATGTCGTTATTCAAGGGTTTTCAATGATTACTAAATAATATATATAACGAAATAAATCAGGACCGGAGGTCAAGAGGTCTTATCCAAGGGTTGTCGTTATTCAGGGGTTGTTGTTATTCAGGGGTTGTTGTTATTCAGGGGTGTCGCTATCCAGGGGTTCCACTGCAAGTTATTAACTTATCTTATCTTATCTCATTCGCTTGGAGGCACAAAGCAGACAAATTACCTTTTTAATTTGTTCATCCAACAGCAGCAGAGCCTGTCCAGACATTTTCTGACATTCTGAATCCGCATCTTTTTCTAATATCTCTGGAAATTCAAAAACAAAAATTCTTATGATCTTGATTTAAAAAAACAAATAATATAATCTTACCTTAGCCTTAATTTCAAATTGTCAGATTAAAAGAACAATCTTGAAAAACTGTCTTTCCCTGCCCTGTTAATCCCAACAAAGGTAATAAATATTAATATACTTTACATAGTGAGTGTATTACAAATTACTATCTGACTCAGGCAAAGTCTAGCTGTAGGGGTTCATATGGTCATCAATATTCATGTTTATTGTATTGTCAAACTGTGGCTTCCTACGTATTTAGCCTATGATTAAGGTATGGTTAGATTTGTAGTTTTAGCTTCACATTTGATTTGAAAAAAGGAAAAGTAGCAGCGCTTCACAACATTTCAAGACAGGGAGAGGAGGTGTATTATTCAAAAGAATGGGACAAGAGGTGTATTATTTGAGAATGAGACAAGAGGGTGTATATTTGAGAATGGGGTGACCTACTCTATTATAGGCTGTGCGTATTGATATTCATGACCATCAACGGCTACTCACCCTCCAGCCAGTACTTGACCTCCGTCACGTCCGAGTAGAGGTCAGACATCAGCTGGAACGTGGGCACTGCCAGGAAGACGGTGGTGGTGCAGATAAGAACCGCCTGTCTCACACACCTGTAACGCATAAATAAAATGGCATTTTAGCTGTGAATATTTTACAAAGTCAATGAGTACTTACATTATTCAAAATTTGAATAATCAAATAGAAAGGGCGCTTATATGACCATAGCAGTTGCAAGGGCCCTAAAACTCTCAATAAAACAAATAGAAAACAATTTATTAAAAGTTTAGACCCTACCAAAATTCATCAAAACTGAAATCTTGAAAACTTTATAATTCTTGGTTGATAGAAATTTTGATTTCTATCTTTTTCTATCTTATTTTAAAAAAAAATATTTTTGTCTTCAATCTTTTGTGAGCAGTTTGATGTACTTATCTTGACTTAACCGTTTCAATGCAAGACACCTCAAGATTTGTCTGTTTTTAGACCAGATAAATAAGATTTCAGTGAACTGACTTATTATGCCAAAAGCCTAAAATTCAGGCTTTTGGCATATGTCATCAGGTCTAATAATATCTAAGTTTTGAAGTATGTGCATGATCTACTTAGTTACAATCCGATCCCGCAGTGAGAGGGTGAGAGGGTTAACTGTGACTCACGGGTCCATATGAAGCCTGAGAGGCCATGTAAACTCCAGCAAAGTCCTTCCCATCTGCAGGGTATTCTGGGTAAAAGATTGTCATAAATCCAACAATTTAAAAAATGCACAACAGAACAGTAAGATTTCTACCTAAGGCCTCTCCTCAGGACAGAGACTTCAAACAAACAAAATTACAAAAATATTAATAAAGAACACTAATACTCACCTGTTTAGAAAAAAAGCACAATTGAGCAGTAAGGTTAAGAAGAGAAAAAATAAATCATAAATAAATTATTATCAGTACAATTCCACATTTGCTGCTGTGGTAGAGAGTCTATACAAAAGGCTATGATAAAATCAGTGAAGTAAAAGCATTAAAAAACTTCCTAACCCACCTGGAAATGTAGAAAATAACTCTTTCACAGCAAGGTCTGATTCTAACCAAACTAAAATATGTAAACTTTTGAAAATGCATGTGTTCTTATACAAGACAAATCAGATTTCAGTGAATTGACATAAAAATTTGGCTTTTGGCATATGTCAGTCCACTGATATCAGATTTATCTAAAATAAGAACAGGCAAATCTTGAGGATTTTGACGTATCTAGTCTGTGGTTAACACATGGATGAAGTGAGGTAATTGGAGTAAATAAATGTCCTTGGTAAAGGAATATCCATACGGCCACTTGTAAAAATCAAACTACCAAACCGTGGTAAGCTGTACTGCGTCACTACCATTTCAGCCACCTCGCCTCTACGAAATAGGATTCAAATTATTCTTAAACAGTTTCTAGCGTAGAGACATACTGTAACTAGATTGGGTGTAATCAGGACTGGTGTAATTGGGACTGGTGTAATCAGGACTGGTGTAATCAGGACTGGTGTAATTGGGACTGGTGTAATCAGGACTGGTGTAATTGGGACTGGTGTAATCAGGACTGGTGTAATCGGGACTGGTGTAATCGGGACTGGTGTAATCGGGACTGGTGTAATTGGGACTGGTGTAATCGGGACTGGTGTAATCGGGACTGGTGTAATCGGGACTGGTGTAATCAGGACTCACGGGTAGATTGGTGGCTGCGTGCAGCACTATGGCCAGGGTGTACAAAAGGCGATACAAAAGCAGTGTGTCTTTGCCCATCAAATCCATGCATGGGTCGGAACGGTCCACTTTGGTCATCAGGGGGTAGAAGAATTGACCGGCCACTTTGGCAAATCTGTTCTGAGTGGGCTGGGGTATGGGCTTACTGCGACCTTTGGAAAATCTTCGGGTGTTGCTGTCTATGCGTTTCTGGACTACATCTCGCCATGAGGAGGGTTGGGAGCTGGGGGAAATCTCACTGACCAAGGCTGACGGGGACCTGTCATCATTAAAAAAAGCAAAACGGAATAACATTTTTGGTTCAAATTGAAATACACTTAAACCTCGTTATACCACCACCCGTTATACAGCCATTCTCGCCTGCCGCCAATATCTATTCAAGAAGATTTATGAATTGTATATCATTTTTTATTGTCAAAGCATACTCATAGGGCAATAGAGAGCTTTCTTCATATTTCAAATTCTGAGGAAACAAACTTAAATCATTTATCTACAAAGTCGTATCTCTCATCTTTCTAATTCTAACACAATACATGTACATTATCAGATGAAAAATGAACCAAACCAACTTTTTAGAGTCTCCATTTTTCTCAGGTTGAGACAGTTCTTGTGCTGCATTGGCCAGCACCTAGGGACAAAACAAAAAGTGTTTCATGAGGCATTGCCGATTAGGCCCTCTGAATAAAATACTTGAGGCAGTCTATGCAGTCTATCATAGAGTGTTTGTCATTACTGTACCAGATAAACTTGGACCCGGGATTTGTGAAACGAGGGTCCATATAACACTATTCAAGTGCATACATATGATCATTTGTTATAAGACAGTTGTAAATTAAAAGCAAACTTACAATCAATCCAAAATGAAAACAAAAAACTCTTGTCTTGTAACTGTACCTCTAAAATGTCCAAACGCTGTCTGGTATTAAAGTTTCTTTCATAAAATTGACTTGTCAAATAATCAGCCACCTGAAAGGAAAAGATAAATAGTCGGTCGTGATTTCATCCTATGCCATCAGAGAGTTCCGTTTCTTCCTGCCTCTTACATTTCATACCCATTGAAATAAACCACAGTTTTCACTTCAGCCCTCTGTCCAGGGAATAATTCAACATAAAATTGATTATAAGTATTGTTCATCATCATTATCATAACTAACCTTATCACAGCTAGGACTGATTCTAGTCAACAAAGTGGAATATGAACAATCATCAAAATTTACATTCGTATACCAGATAAATTAGATTTCAGTAACTTTCAGACTTTCAGGCTTTTTGGCATAATATGTCAGGCTACTGAAATCTGATTCATCTGGTATAAGACAAGCCACATCTTGAAAATTTTGATACATCTGGTTAGTTTGAGTTTGATTAGAAATAGCTTAGCATTGAAAGAGTTAAAAATATTAGTATTCATTGGTATTCGGTTTGATACAAGCATGTGTTTTTTGGCTTCATCGCCTGTTTATAAATAAACTTGAAAACGTTTATACTTATTTCCATCATTTTCATAAGCTACCACTACCAGTCAAGAATGTACAAGTATTTATGCGTGTCACATCTGAGAGGAACTCACAGGCCCAGGACAAGTAACGGCCAACGCCACCATGGAAGAAAACCGATGCAAAGGAAAGTCTCCAAAACTGTTTGTATTGTTCAGATGGAGAAGGATTTTGGCAAATTCTGCTGCAATCTTTATGTTGGATTTGTGATGAAAAAAAAAAAAGTACCGGTATTTGATTGAATAATGATAAAGAAATTTGTAGCTATAGATTCTGAAATGACTGACATTTTGACATGTACTATTTACTACTTGTACGTAAAAATGAAATATATTTTACATCTATATCAAAGTTACTCTTACTGTTCTTCTATATTATTAGTTTTTCAAAATCTGCTTATTATCAAGTGTAATATTGCAATCTTTACCGGAAACAGACACAGTATTTAAATTGAAGATAGACTCAGTGAATAATAGAAAGATGTAACGTAACCAAAACACTGTGAGTTTATTTCTTACTTCCTCCAAGCCATCCGTGTGCTTCCTGATCAGGCTCTCTGCATGCTCCAGACACATCTCTGTCCTTCCCGGATTCTCACTGGAGCAAATCAGCCCTGACAACACAAGTAAACACAAAAAGATTATTTAAAAAAAAAAAAGAAATCAGGGCCGAGGGGCAGTCTTGGAAGAAGAAAAGAAGAAAAAAAAAGAGGCAGGGAGGGAGGGAGGGAGGGAGGGAGGGATTGAAAAAAAAACCTGAACATAATTATTTAGTCTTTCCTTGCAACTTTTATTTCCGGTTGGGGAGTAGTTTGCAAGCCTCACAAAATCAAAAATATACTTTGACAATTTAGAAAAGTGAAACAAATTTGAAAAAGGAAATTGAAAATATTGCATTCACCCTCACCTCCTAAAAAGTTCCAATTTTAATACACACAATACCATTCACCAATAATGCAGATATGAGGTAATAAAGAATGTTTTAATTTATTAATGGATACATACGTAGTGTACAATAATATCATGTCATATAATTATAATATTTTAAAAAATCACCTTCCATGCAGTCTCTGATGTATTTAGGTGGTTTGACGTCAGTAACTTTTGTGTCATTGGACATGTCATAGGGAACGAGGTCATCATCACTGAAAACAATAATGAATGAAACAATACAAAAAAATACAAAACCAAAAAAAAAAAAAGAAATCAACATCACAAGATTGAAAATTTATGAGTAATGAACAACAAGAAAACAAGAAAATATATTGATTATAAAAAGGAAATGACCAAAAAAACAAAAACCAACCTCATTATAATACTACGGTTAAGAGGCATTTGTGCTGGACAATCTGATCTAAAGATATATAACAGAAGTAAAATTCATTTTTTAGTCTCTGTCAAGAGTAGGGAATGATTCTGAAGCACAGACTAGAGAGCAACACATTCCCAAATCATCAATAAAGAATCACTTCATCAATGTATGTCTGAGTCTCTGATTGGGTGCAGAACAGTAAAAACTATTCTCATTTCAATCCTTTCAGAAAGTAAAAACTGTTCTCATTCATTCCTTTCAGAAAGTAAAAACTATTCTCATTTCATTCGTTTCAGAAAGTAAAAACTGTTCTCATTTCATTCGTTTCAGAAAGTAAAAACTATTCTCATTTCATTCGTTTCAGAAAGTAAAAACTGTTCTCATTTCAATCCTTTCAGGAAGTAAAAACTGTTCTCATTTCATTCCTTTCAAAAAGTAAAAACTATTTAATTTCATTCCTTTCAGAAAGTAAAAACTATTCTCACTTTATTCATTTTGAAAAAGACAGAATGATAAAATTGCTTTCACTCTATCTCTCTCTCTCTCTCTCTCTCACCCCCCCCCCTCTCTCTCTCTCTCCTTTATGTCTATCTTTCAATACCTTCCTTTTTTGGTATCACTTATTCTTTTTCATAGCGCTCAAAGCATTCAATCCTACCCAAAGACACTTAGTCATTTAGTCCATGCTTCTTTGACTTATGATGTTGGACTACGAAAAAAAAAAAAATTTCACTCACCTATCCAACTCTTCATCACAATTTTTCTGAACATCTGATAATTGAATGGACTCAATTCTTTCTTCCATCAAATTGTCCTCTTTCTTCTCATCATTTGACTGTATAGCTCTTTTAAAAAAAACATTAAAAAATGAAAGCTTCAAAACAACATATTTTGTTACAAAAAAGAAAATCCCTTGAATCAAAAGGTATTGTCTTGAAATTCAAAAACAAAAACCACTATTACACGTCTTAGTGAAAATATAAAATAGAAATTAAATAGGTGTAATATCTTTTCTATAATTCAGAAGTGAAATATCAATAAAATTCTTCAAACAATATGCCATGATTCCTATAAGGTAAGGTAAACTTTATTGATCGAATTGGAAATTCTATTATGAAACTACTTACATTCAATATATAGAATTCAACAATAGAATTTTATATTCTCTATCTCTCTATTTTTCTCTCTCTCTCACTTTCTCTCACACATGCGCGCGCGCACACACACACACACACACACACATACTCAAATACACACACACATACTCAAATATACACACACACACACACACAATAAATGAAATTTTCAGATAGAACAGCTACGCAGTGGCCTAACTAGTAGCGATGCAACACAGAACATGGGGGTTCCGGTTTCGATTCCTACCAGGGCCACTTCGGTTTTTACTTGGGCAAGAAAATATACTTCCATTGGCTCACCACACCCAGGTGTAAAATTGGTACCAATCCACAATTTGGGTTGGGGAAAGCAGTCTGTGATAGACCAGCGTCCTATCAAGAGGATGGCAACCATTGCCCTTTGTCCGCTTCACACTACAAAAACAGGGATAATCTCCGGGTCCATGGGCCATACGGCTCTGAAGGACTTACTTTTACCTTTACTTTCATTTAATGTTCAGTAGCAGATTATCATCAATCTTCATTTGCTTTAAAGACTAAAAAAAAAAAGTCAAGGAAACAAAAACATGAAATGTTTAGCAGTAAATTTATGTTTTTCAATATGCCTCTTACTTTTCCGCCTCAGATGGACCAGGATCTTCAGGCAAACCCTGATAGGACAAAAGGTCTTTGATGGTTGGGTTTTCTTTGTCCACCTACAATAAAAAAAAAAGGCAAAATTGAAAAGAGGAAGAAAATCTCCATATTTGTCTGTCCCTACCCCAATGGCATTACATAAACCTTGTTATAACGCCACACGATAGACTGCCATTCTCGCCTTGGTACTGCCAACATCTATTTTAGGACATTTAGGACTTGCATATAATAAATACTTCTCGTTATACCGCCAACTTAGTGTTTCCCCCACACCTGGCATTATATCATAATGAGGTTTAAGTGGATATCTGAAAAAAATGAAAAGGTCTCTCACAGGCATCGATTTAGGGAGACAAACAAAACTTTCTTACAACTTTCTTATTCATATTACAGATTTTTTAAACACTTATGATACAATTTAGAAAACCGCTCTCAATTAAAAACGTTGAAAACAACCAAGGAATGGTGACAAGCACTGGTTGGATAAATAGATGCCTGTCTGGTAGGGAAAACACAAAAGCTTGCCTGCATGGATACCCTGTAACACTCAGCAATAATTCGTTCAGTTATTCAATGTCAGCATGGTGATAAAAAAGGCAATTTCGTTCTAATTCTTACAGCACACAGTTCTACAGAGGGAAGTGTGTGCAATTTCAACAATTACCTCATTTTTAGTCACTGAAGAGGTTAAAAAAAACTTTTTCTCGAATGAAAAGTACCAAACATTTAAACTGTGTTATACCACCATGTTCAGGGAAAACACTAAGTTGGCGGTATAACGAGAATGGAAGTATTTATTATATCCAAGTCATAAATGTTCTCGAATAGATGTTGGCGTTTGGTGAGAATGACGGCTTAATGGGTGGCAGGAAAATGAGGTTTAAGTCGACTTATGCTTTTGTTACATGAGAATATTTGACTTCAGAACTTTTGTACAACATAAAATATTACTCCCCATAGTAGACTATTACCAAGTATTTCAGTTATTTTATACTATATCTTCACTCACCTCAAACTCCAGTTGAGGGCCCTCTGCGTCGACGCTTTGAATCAAAGACTTTGCCACAGTCATCCCTACCATCCGAATGTCATGGTTGTTGCTTTCCAAATGAGCTTGCACGCCTGGCATAAGGACTCGCAAAAACTCTGAAATGCCAGAAAAACGGAATATTATGCATAATTTAGTTAAGGTGACACAAACTATGACAGTATGAAGAATATCAAACAAAATCAAAAAGCATTAATACAGCAAGTCTTTTCATTTAGCAAAGTCTAAACTTCTCTTCAATCCCTTAGATTCTCTTCTTAGATTTAACAATGTCGAAAAAGTATATTGAAAAAATCAATGTTTATTTGTGGTTACTACTGTAAACCATTTTGTTATGACTCATTTTATGTACCCAAAACACAAAAAAAACATACACACACATTCAGAAATACAGTGGAGCCCCTGGATAGCGACACCCCAAAACAACGACAACCCTGGATAGCGACACCCCCTGGATAAGACCTCTTGACCTCAAGTCCCCATTTTTTTTGGTTATATATCATTAGTAACCATTGAAAACCCCCATATAAAAACACCCCTGGATAACAACATAATTTTCTGGTCCCGGCGATGTCTTTATCCAGGGGTTCCAGTCCCACTGTATTTAACACAGACCACTTTTGTAAGTCGTCTTTTCCTCTGCATTCAGCACACTCAGACACAGCATCAAGGCCTTGGAGATGTAAAGATGTTGCTCACTAGAGATGTGCTTCATGGAGCTTTTGTCTCCCCACACTCGAAGCAGGTCCATGAACACCTGCAAGCAGAGGAGCAAGATGTTTAGAAGTTAACCCTTTCACTGTTAAGGACACCAAAATCTTCAAAATTTGCCAGATCTTAAACCAGATAAATCAGATTAACAGGAATCTGATTTATCTGGTATAAGAACACACATATTTTTAAGATTTTGCAAATTTCAGTTGAGTTAGAATCAGACCTCGCTGTGAAAGGTTTAAAACTTTGCAGCAAGGTCATGGCATCTGTGAAAATGATTTATAATTTTAAGACTATGACATAGACACAAATAAATTCTAAAAAATGACTGATCAAAGCCAACTTACCTCCAGAAAAAGAGGTCTTCTTGAGGAATATGATGACAGATAGCCAACAATATTGTGTAAAAAGAGTCTCTATAGAGGAAAAAAGAAAACAACATAAAAAACAAACATAAAACACAAAAATAAAAAACCAATCCTCTCCTTCACTCTCCCTTCCTCATTATCTAATTTCTTTCACTTTACTTCCCCTTTACTTTCTTTTTGTAATGAGATAATCTTAAAATTGGACAATAAGATAAGTAAAAGTAAAATTCCACATTTTTCTCCAATGGGAAAATTAGTCTTTCGGGCAAAATTGAATAATACCATTGCATCTTACACACAAAGCAATCTTAGTAATGAAAAAAGAAGAAGACGTTAAAACCCAATTTGACTTACAGGTTTTGCGTAGAATTTATGTAAGAGAAGTTTCACACAAATGAGATTCTTTATACTGCTATTCTGGACAACACAGTCACCAAGAAACTTTTCCACCAAGCCATACCTGCAACACAATGACTTAATGTACGTCTCAATAGTAAAAAAATTACGCTACTCTTGAAAACACAAAGTTCAATACAAATAGAAACTTTATTTGAGTGACAATACATCACCAATAATCATAGCAGATCATTTACTGAAAAGGTCTCAACAATTTTCTGCCGTGCACAACATAAAAAAAAAAATCAAGCACAGAAAGAAATGCTGATGAAATTATGAAAGCACTACATTAAAATAGTAGCGATTTCCTTTTGTGTAAATAATGCCTTTTCTAAAAACAAACGTTATCTTTACAAATATCTTGTTTTTGTTTAAAACCCTCAAGGACTACAAATACTTGAAACATGGAGAAAACTGAAAAACTCTCGGGAAGCCATAGTGGGAGCCTCGCGTTTGCGCTTGGGCCCCAATATGGGAGTGAACGGCTGCCTCACGGTGACTGGCATAGGCTTCTCCCATCAGCTCCATGGCCGATCCCGGGTAGCCACCTCCTACAATCCATAAAGCGGCTCATTATCCAAGAAGGGGCATAGTAGCTCAGCTAAACGACGACTTGAACATTAAGTTGAGCCACTTGACACATGGTCAGGGTGTTATGAATGAGATTCCTGTGTCCGCCTGATATAAATATGATCTCACTGTTAAAAACACTCTAGTGTAGCATTTTTTAAATCTGATATAACTAAAAAGGCAAAGAAATTAATATCCAACATCAAAAGAGGTTTTAAAAGGATAGAGTCTCACACACACTCCTCAACCTTACTGGGACAAAGAAATTTAGAGAAAAGATCCATGAAACAAGCTTTAGACCATCTTTATAGAAATAAGAAAAGAAAATTCAGATTCAGACATTGTGAGAGTAAGGAATAAGAGGGGGAGGAATGTGTGGTAATTTGTACTCATACAGAGACGAATGTACATACCAAGGCACCTTCTTCAGCACAGCTGTAACAACAGGCTCCAAATTCCTTGCTGGCATGCACGAAAATATCCTCTCGCATATCCTGCACCATATGTAGTTAGATCGAACCTTGATGCATAAGTGAGGTAAAAGGGTGTCCAAAAAAAGATCTGAAAAAACAAAATTAGCAATATAAAAAAAGACCATAAGATCAGAGATAACTATGCAAAACAAAGATAAAAGAAAATTTCCGCACAGAAACCCAGAAAATTACAAACAAACTACAATTAAAAAAACAAAAAAAACCATAATGATTTTATATAAAAATGAGAAAAAGTTACTGTCAGTTTTATAAGTAAATTTAGATAATTTCAAATTAATATGAAAACATAATCTCTCAGCTTAATCAATGTGGTATTCAGTTTTTATGGTGCTTTAAACCCCAAATTAATAATATAGTGGAACCCCTGGATAATGACATCGTCCGTGACCAGATAATTATGTCGTTATTCGGGGGGTTTCAATGGTTACTAATGATATATGACAAAAAAATAGGGACAGGGATCAAGGGATCTTATCCAGGGATTGTCCTTATCCAAGGGTTCCACTGTATTGGTGGCATATAAACAACAAACCAAACCATGGCAAACCTGAATATCCAACCATGCAGAGTTTCCCAACAAGAGCAGATATCATCAAGAGGGAGATATCTTTATTTTCACTCAAGGTGTGAAAAGCTGAACATAAAGAGTCGTAAACAGACAGCCCTATGACAGGAATGTAGTTTTGAGGTAGAAACGCATCACTGTGGATGAATGTGAAATAATCAGGAAGAGAAATAAATCACCTCAAGCAGTGATGATAACAGCAAATTTTCAAAATGGCGGAAAATTATCAGCACCTCAGAAATATGTGCAAAACCAACAATAATTCCCATGTCATCCAATTTAAACTTTGACGATAATAAAAGAGGAACAAATCTGGCGGCAGGCAAAAATGGCGGAATTCCGCCAATTGGCAGAAGATTATCATCACTCCTCAAGAAACATTTTTTTCACAAATCATTATTTCCAGATACTTTAAGGTTAAGAAAGGTTAAAAGGAAAAGCCATGAAAAAGAACAAGACAAAATGACATCAACGTTTCGTCCCAAGGCCTTCCTCATGACAGACACAATAAAAATAAAACAAAATATCGAAAATGTTACTCAACAACCTTATACTCATCCACCTAGCTAATCGCTCCAGGGGAAGAGAGATGATCAAAATGGTGGAGATGGATGAAGGTCAAGTGAGACGTAAGGTGTGTATGAGAATCAAAGGATCTTTTATCAGACTGCTTGAGAAATAGTGATAAAAATAATTACATTCTAAAGATTATGACTCAGTAATCAAACCATCATCCTCAGAGCACTTGATTTCTAAAATTGATGTTTTTATCTTCACAAATAGGTAGACTACCTCTTTTTTAATTTTCATTTGATGAAATATCATTACAGCAACTATAGCCTTTTCTGCATATTGTAATATTGCTTACAAATCTAAACAAAATGAACAAAAGAATAAATGGAAGCGTTTACATTTTTTAGTTCATTCCTTACAAAGTCAAAAACGTAACAAACCTATTTTCATGACCAAGTCTATTTGCCAATTTCTCTGGAAGGGATGCAAGTGACAAAATGATATTCTGTGTATCAACACTCAGAACACTCCTTTCATAAGAATCTTCAGGACTTTGAACGTGTCTTTGCAGTAACAGGGACAAGTGCTTGCGAGTGACAAAATCTTCTAAAAGAGACACACACTTGTGAAAGGCGTAATCTTTCCTGACAAAAAAAAAATACAAAAATTGATAAATTATCAATAGTAGGCATTTTCTTTAATTTCAACAAATAATTGCAAAATAGTGGCTTTTGTTGTTCTCTTATTGTTCTCTTATTGTTTTTTTTAAAACATACAATGCACAAATAGATGAAGAATACAAGCTCCACAATATGAAAAAATTGTCTTGTCACCCACCAGCACAAAACAGTGCACCTCTAGATATACCTTTCACTTCCCAATACTTTTTTGTTATCAGGCACTCGGTTTTTTTTGTGATTTTATCTAGGATGGGTCCTCTGCCTGAAATGTCCTACTAGATTATTTTGCCTTCCGTG
Organism: Melibe leonina; assembly: GCA_031471865.1. Classification (NCBI taxonomy): domain Eukaryota; kingdom Metazoa; phylum Mollusca; class Gastropoda; order Nudibranchia; family Dendronotidae; genus Melibe; species Melibe leonina. The sequence goes on from JAUEKZ010248721.1 coordinate 18,784, forward strand.
AAGGTTTTAACATTTGTGCAGATTCATTACTTTCCCTAGTTAGCTCTGAAGAACCTCCCATCATGGCCGTGACAATCAGTATGATTATGTTTATCTTAAGCTTAAAATTTACAACATTAACGGAAGAAGAAGATACCTCACCTTGGGCAAGAACAAGTCGTCTCATACAAACAGATGAAAGCTTCATTTGAATCACTCTCCAAAAATATAGGCTTTACTAAATTATTAAAATTTTGCTGGGATATTTCTGTCACCCATTCCAAAGTAAACAACGAAATGAGGCATTCCAATAGTCTTCTGGCGTGATACTTTGATACGCTCTTTTTCAATTGGACAATCGGATAATTTTCCAAATTAAGTGTAGTGAGCAGGAGTTTACTGTCAGGCTCAGTAGTTTCCTTTTCTAAAATGGCTTTTGTGATGCTAAGCCACTTAATTATATCGGGTTTTGTTCTACTTGTAGTGAGGCCATTTCTTATCTCCTTAACACATATCCGAGTTTTATCTTCCATTGTAACTATAGACGTCTAGAATATTTTAGTTAAAATATCTCAAGTCTGTCAGGTTACACACCAACAACGTTAAAACGAAAGTGAAAGTATAAAGGAAGTCACCATTTTCGAACCATAATAAACATATGAAGGGGAATTACTGTTGTTATTTTTTCAACCTAGTTCTTCGTTATCCCTTGTGAAAGGAAAGTGAAAGTAGAAATCCCCAACACATCACAGTGAGTGAATGCAATTGTCTTGGTATTGCCTTAGCTAATCCGCACACTCCGTACTTTCTGTTGTTGTATACTTTGCGCCAGTCTTTTATCTATCTAGATAGACGAGATTAATCTTCAAGAGACTTTTCAGACTGATCCTTAATACAAGAGCTTTGAAGTCTAGCCACCTTCATTCGACAGCCCCCCGACAGCCCCCCTCGGTAAAGTAAGAAAGTTCGGCACTCTACGAATATAGTGGTCTATACTCTAAAACTACTAACGATCATAAACGCTCGAACAGCAAAATTCGAGCAGTAGGGATTCTACACATTTATTTATTACCAGATGATAGAAATGTTTCCTAACATCAACAGAGCGTTTGAGTTGTGGAGCTCGGCTTCTCCTCTCCCTCTGCCTCTCCCCCTCTCTCTCTGCCTCTCCTTTTGCCGGTCCCTACTCTATTTTCACCTCGGGTGCATATAACCACT
>JAUEKZ010248832.1:1256-14542 GCA_031471865.1 Melibe leonina
AAAAATATTATTAAACAACGCTATATTACAACTCATTCGTCTATCGCTCCAGGAAAAAGCAGTGATAAAAAATGATACGAAGATATACGTCTAAGTCGACCTTCATTCATCTCTCTATCACTAATTGTTCCTGGAGTGATAGGCGGGTGAGTTCTATTAATAAGTGTTTTTTAAAAATAAAATTTTCGTTATTTTGTTTTTTGTGTGTCTGTTCTGAAGAAGGCCTAAGGCCGGAACGCGACGTTACATGTTCCTTTACTTCCCTACTTTACCAGATGCTCAGCAGTCCACTTTATAAATATAATACCCCTAAATGTTTGATTATGTGGATGGATGCAATAATAACATAATGAAATGTACTCTTTCATTACCTTTACAAAACTACATACATGTGTTGTTAATGCTTAATTATTATTTTTTGCTATACACACAAATGAACTGCCCCCCCCCCCGCCCCCCACAGATAAAGTCCTTTGAAGCCTCCTACTTCTACCACGGTGTCACTAGCATGGAGCGTGAACGTGATTTTGGTTATGCATGTACAATGTACCGTTTTCTATTTCATAGAATTATTTTTTAGACATGGCAGAATATCGATATGTACGGTACACCAACTACATGCCGCAGTCTGTTGTATTAGTGAAAACGTGGATCAGGACCTGCTCAACATACACATGTATGTGTGAACTGAGGACATTGGAATGATTTCTTTGTTAAAAAAAAAACCAAACGCGGCCGCAGGTGAGAATCGAATTCCCGTACCCCGAGGCCCCGTCTCAGGGCTGCGTTGTGCTACCTGTTCGGCCACCGCGTCTCCTTCGTTCTATACAAAGTGAACTCTTCACAAAATCGATATATGGATACCTGGCGGATGGATGGAAGGAGCTACCGTATTTTTCTTTCACCAGCAGTTTAACCAGATTGATTATTCAATTTGTTGTAGCTACGATCCGTACACCCCAAGTGACAGACAGACAGATGAGTGTTGGCATGGAAATAGATGGGAATGCAATTTCTTGTACATTGTTATTTGTAAGAGTTGTATGATTTTGTAATGTAAACCGTCTTCTCCTGCGTTTGTTTTCTTGATGTTTCATGTTTCAAGGCGCTTTGAACAGCCTGGTCATATTCATATTATGTATATCATAAAAGCAGCCAAGGTGGAAAGAAGCAAGACGATATAATTAATTTAAGAAGAAAAAAGGAAATTTAAATCATGACGACCTACCAAAAAGAACGATTATCTCTCTGCCGATACCCACACTTACTCCTAGAACAATAATGATACCCCCTAAAACACCAGCCCCTCCACTAACACACACAAAGACACAAGCGTGGTGCGCCAAATGAGACATGATTCAAATCACGAAAGAAACCCAACAACCCCTCACCATCGTCACACCCAAAGTATGTTCCCAAATACATACGTACCATACAGAAATTCTGTTCCTCACGTGACTAGACGTAACCAATGGAAAAGTAATCTTAATGAAGTGCTTTACTCTTCATCCACTGCTAATGTCATCCATAGCAGCGTCCAAAGCAAGCTAAGAAGAAAAGCCAGACTTGACCCTGTCAGTGTCAGTCAAAGACGTTTCACGTCACAAACGGAGGGATACACAAACAGTATAGATAATGGCCACCACCCACGTAATTTTGGTCTTGGAAATACCAGGATACTCTGCCGGCCTTTGTATACATAAAAGTTCTTTTACAGAGAGTTAATGACCATGTAGCCAATTGTAAAAATGTTGGCAAGATCAATATCTTGTTTGTTTATTGAGAATTTTCAACAGCTCATGCCAAATCTGCGCTCAGGTTAAGAAAGATGTTATAGGTTAGTTAAAAGAACAGCCAGACTTTGGAACCTGCCTCACAATCACTAAGGAAAGGAGACGGACAAACGAACATCGTGTACTTTTGTACACAAAGGGCGGTAGAATATCCTGGGTCTCCCTGGACCACGAAGTGCATGATGTGGGTGGTAGCCATCATGTTTGTATGTCTTGCTTTGTGTTTGTGAGAGGTGATTTTTTCTTCTTTCTGTAAATCATCTCTTTGTCACTTTTTTTGAGAGATTATATTTTTTTCCCCTTGTAAATTATCTGTCTGTGAAACGTCCCTGGCAGGGTCAAAGTCTGGCTGTTCTTTTAACTAACCTATCAGCTTACTTACCCCTGGGCGCTTACAGGAAAATAGCAGTTGCAAGCGCCCTAAAAATCTCAATAAACGAAAAAAATAATCATGCATTATGGTCCAGGGAGACGCAGAAGATTCTACCGCCCTTTGTGTAAAAAAGTGCTCCGTCTTTCCAGATAGCTTATGACACTGTACTACGTATGTATTTAGTTACCATAATATAAATCATGGGGGGTGACCACAAGTCTGTTAGGACAATAGGCAGAGTCAAGACTGAGAGCTAACAGATACAAAACAGCTGTGTGAATATGCTTAATTAGAGAGGAAGTGCTGGCAAAAGTAAGGTGATAGGTGAAGTAAAAGAGAAAAAACAGAAGTAGAAAGATAGCTCGGAAAAGAAATAATATAGGTGAAGTCAAATTAAAAGAGGAAAAAGTACATGTAGAACTCGTTAGAAACGCCTCTATCAGCAGCCCCCCCCCCACCCCCGAAAAAAAAACCACAAAACAAAACCCAACAAAACAACTGCCTTAACTAAGATATGGCAAAAAACCAAGAGCACACAAATATGAGTTATGATTAAAAGTTTACTTAGAAAAGACATCTATGCAGAAAGAGAGGACAGTCACACAAAAAATAGTGCTGAAAATATTCAGATTTAACTTCAATAGACTTAATTAATACTTGTAACACTTAGCACCACTGCTAAACCCTGTTCAATGACTCTACATTGTTGTGTTAATCAAGAGTTGCCACTCTTTTGAACTCCAGAAAAGAAAGATTGTAAAGAAGAGTCTAATATGTAATGTTACTTCAATTAATGGCCAAGACAAATTTTTCATACCACAGTAACAGAAAATGGTCTAATGAGGATGCTAAAAAACATATATACATGTATACTCTAACCTTGTTATACTGCCATTCTCATCTACTGCCAGCTTTTGGCTGTGGAACGAATTTGCCACTTTATATGTAGAAAAATACTTAAAACCATCACATGTTATACCGCCATCAGCAAACTTTTCCTCTAACATTGATGACTTGCATAGTGTAATTATATCTCGGTATATCGCTCTCCACTAGCCTAAAATTTTGCCACCATCATACTAATCATAACCAGTTGAAACAACTCTCAAATACGTGCTGAACACTTTGTAGATATTTTCTCTCTCTCGTAAAATCAAAACATTTTATACAATCCAAACTCAATTTTGCTAACTTCAGAGAAAAGAGTGGCATCTCTGCAAAATGCAGTTTGGTCATACATGAGCAAAGCATGAATCCATGAACCCTCCAAAGGGTTACATCATTATTACATTAACAATGTTACCGATGAGAAAAGAAGGTGTTAATCTAAATAAAGCAAGAGATATTCAATAGCAAATTTAACGTGGTTTGCATAACTGTAAAAAAATCATCGTATTGATTTCCAAACCTGTCATTGAACACATTGAAGTATGGCAGAAAAAAAAAATTAAGTACACTTAGCAATTTAGAATTTAATATAAAACAACACAGATACTGAAGATATGAAAGCTGAAGAACAGAAACATGTAGTAATACAAATATACCATTCAATGGCTATCTTTCAATGAAAAGCACAAATAAAAAGAAAAAAAAAGACAGAAAAATTCTTTTGCATGAGAATAAACTGAACGGAGGTCTTTGAAAAGGAATACATGTGCCTTTACTGACTGGATTTCATTTTGTTAAAAAGAGTTTTCCTGTGATGAAATCAGGAAATACTGTTGGTCTTATGTACAAAAGTACGATATGATTATGGCTTCTTTTCTTATCTGATCAGAAAATAAAACATAATGATTAAAAAAAAAGAAAAAAAAAAAAAGGATCTAAAAATGTCAAAATTCTTCCAAGAGAAAAATATACTCTACAGAAAGTTTTCACCTTCCTGTGTATTGCAGTCACTTCATAAAACATGTTCTATGGTAATGTCTCAAATTAAAAAAAAATTAACTTTAAAAACATAATGAGCATTGCAAAATAAACTACTGTATCTATCATCCCTAATATGCCCAACCATAACAGTCTTGGGATTAATACATAGCCTCAATATATGTCAAAAACCCTTCCTTCGATAACCGCGAATTCATAACTCTGCGTTTTAACAACAACCCCCCCCCCCCTAAAAAATTCACACCATAGGTATTTCCAATTGCCTTTTGTTACATTAAAATACGTAATGCTATATTACCACCACAACATATTATAATTAAGTAAGAAATCCATGCATGAAAATACACATGGAGTTTCTCTGCTGATAGAACATAGATGTAATTACCAACTTTTTTTATTTTCGTAACAAGTACACAAACCACCTTGAGTCTATTTTCTAAGAGCTTGGTGTGCTTATAAGGTAGTATAATATCTAATCATAATATAGACTTCAACTCCTTTTCATTATAATTCCAGGAAGGCCATGATAATAAAGAAAATATAACTACTTCTGTGATCATTGTTAAAAGGATATATATTTTTTTAAAAAGTATTCAAAATAAAAACAACAAACAAAGGTAATATAAACTTTCCATTGTAGTCAGCCACATTATGTACATTTTTGTTATGCTTTTCAATTCGATTTAAAGTTTTCCATCCATGTTTAGATAGAACAGTCTAATATAACAAGCTGAATACCAAGATATACTGAAAAAAGATATTTGTTAACTGTAAGAATGTCCACGTAACAGAAAGCTTTCAATTACACAATTTGTAAAAGCATGTAAACAACAAATACATGTTGATTTAAAAAAAAAAAAGAAAAAAAGAGACTGTACATGGGAGGAACTTTGAGACTGTCAGTTTTCCATAAATTTTAAAACAAACTACTCCACCATATAATAACTTTGAAAAAGGAATAATTTCAATTGAGAAAAAAAGGAGAAAAAGGCAAGAGAAAAACTTTTGAAAGCAAAATGATATGTTGTTCAATTAAGAGAATACAAATGTGAGCAAATATGAAAAAATTTGAAAAAAAAATGAAACAATACAAAAACTGCTGCAGAGCTGGTATTGAATCAGAGAGCGGATATCAAGCTATGAAACAAACTGTCATTGTATTTTGTTTGTTCTGATATATATGAGCAAGAGCTAACATTACCATGATTTTTATTTATTTTTTATTGTTATTCATTAAGTCTTGTCTAGATCATCAAAATGAAAGGTGAAAGGTATACATGTTGGAGGGAGAGAATCTGCTACCTTTAAATTTATTTAAAAATGTCAAATGTATCTTTAAAACTATTTTTTGCTGATATTTCTGCAGGAAATTTTTTTGGACCTACTTAGGAAATAAGTTGCATTTGTACCTCTGACTGAAAGCTGGTTCTTTTTATTTTCTCCAAATAATACTATACTTCTAGTAATATGCTTTGCACAAATAATAGGTACAGCATGAGAAGAAATTATTTTTACAAATATGGTAGGTAGATCCTTAAAATTTGTATGTGTTTCAATATAAGAATTTCAAGTCTTATGTATGCAATTTCAATTGCAATTCCCTAATGAATGGGGTTAGGGGACAAAAATAAAGTTGTTATCATTATCACTGAAAAACAAGGCTTTTTTATAACCTCACAGTTGTTATCTGGATTTCAACATTTGTAAGAAAGGACTGATTTTTTTAAAGGTCCTCAACTCAACATGTGTACGAGGACAATTATCAAGGCAAAAGGCACAAATTGATGATAATAGTATGTAGTAGTAGTAATATAATATAAGATTTAAACAATCAATACATAACAATAGAAATTGACAAAAATTATAAAGAAATACAATCATCGTTCAACAGGAAATATTCATGGCAATTATGGCATAAGATAAACAACACTTAATAAGGTGTCTTAGTCAAAGCTTTTTAAAACCAATATTTTGTTTATGAGTGTTAGTGCAGTCTGTTATGAAACGGTATACATTCTATCTATAGTCTCGCCAACCAAAAATTTATCATTTACCACTTATGACTTATTTTGTCTTAGCAGAACAGATACAACAAATTAATTACATGGTCATGCCATTTCTGCTCATTCACAGTAAAAAAGCACATTCTTTGATACTACAATTAGCAGGACAAGAATTATTTCAAATTCAACAGACAAATGATATATCATGATGAATATCACAAAGACCTTTTGGACAATGAACCAAGTATGAAATTGACACTTTCAGATTGAGACTATATTAAAGCAATCTGCATTCCTTATTGCAAAAGGCAACAGAGAAAACAAAATGACTAGATTTAAGCTTACATACAAAAAAATGCAAACACCCAACAGACTTATAACAGTTGAATGAACATTTGAAATGAAAATGAATGATTGAAGGAATAGTTGCAAAAACAAAAAAAAGAAAATATGGCCTCAAGATCAACTTATGTGTGGAACTTCACAATAAAAACAAAACTTAAAGATGAAAAAATTAACAAGTCCTATAATAAAATTAAAAAGAGAAAAATAGCAAAAAATATAATGAAATATCCGGAAATTTAATATAAGTACTTAAAACAAAGAAAATGATACATTCAAGCATAAACATAAGGATTTTCAAAGCACAATTCATGAAATAATTTGATGGCATGAAAACATCACTTCTAATTGAATAGTAGCAGTGTAGCAGAAAAAACTTACGCACCACAGAAGAAAAAAACCCCAAAAAAAACAAAAAACAAAAGCAGATAACATTCATACTGAACAGTGAACTTTTCACGTCAAATAGAAAATCAATGCATCCCTGGAGAAATTTGCAATAATAAATTTTGCCATTTTGGAATGGAAAGAAAAGGCACAAATTTGATGCTTGTATTTGATAAAAGGAATCCAATATATCTTCTCATATTATCTTTCTTTGATATGGAAAAAAATTTGAATAAGATTTTGCAGTAGAGGTCCTAACATTCAAGCAAATTAATATAAACTGCATTAAAAATGATACCATGAAAGGAACAAGAATCACATCAACAACAAAAGACAGACTCTGTGAGAAGTGAGAAGAAAACCAGAATAAAACAAGAGATAAAGAAAAGAGTGACAGATGTAACAAGAAGGAAGAGAATGAAAGCGTAAGCAATACCAACAGAAAAAAAAATGTCTGAAATTCAAGAAGGGTCCAAGACATTCTAGTTACTCAGACACACACAAACATCATTGACAAGCTCAGGTGTTTCGACAATATTTTTGTACAATCTGAAACTCATAGTCATAGTAAACAAGACACTAAGAATAAAAATGGTATAGAACTATGTATGTAGCAGTCGAGTCGACAAGATTAAAAGTTACAGTAAATGTAAATGAGATATATTTCATTCTGGCAATCAAAATTTGAAGTCTATTACAAGAGGAGACAAAAATTGTGGTTAGTGTCCAAATTTTGTTTTGTAACTCTCTGTTTATGCCATTTTATCACAGGAGGTATGATGAAAGCTTGAATTATGAGAACCACGACTGATATTGTGCAAACATCAGTTTAGTACTGAGAAATATCTTTGAAAAGGCACCTAGGCTGCATTGTGATTCATATAGAGAACAATAAGAAAGAGGTGTCAATAAAGTATCAACACTTTCTGACAAATACCTTAGACAGCCCTACATATTTTCTTCATGATGTTTCAAGCACTCCAAATGCACATATGGATAGTAAATGATGCATTACTTACTTTTACAAATTCAGTACAAAACAGTTAGAATATTTTTCACAATTGAGTGGATATTTTGAAAAGCTTCTTTCAACCAGATATATCAATTCTTACAAGTGTAGAGATCATGTAGAAAAATAGGCAAACAAACAGGTTTTGTCACATTCTATCAAGGAGTGGGCATGTTCTCACACCCGGCAACGTTACTTGTTATAACCTATCATGATATTACATGGAAAAACAAAAAAAGAAGGATTCTAGTCTATCTGATCCCCTTCATACTAAAATAAACATATAAACTTAAGCTGCAGGACAGAAATATAAGCCAATAAATCCAAAATGAAAAGCTTTCCAGCATAAGAAATAAAAGCAAATGTGAATACAGTACTGCTTTTTCAGCCACAAATAAATATTGAGCTTGTTTGAAGGCTAACACAAAAATTTGCGGACCAGATAGACACTTGAGCATGCTTTCTGAGATGAGATAATAACAAAAGAGGGAGATGAGATGTAAAATCAAACAAACGCAATTTTCAGATTGTAAGATAAAGAAAAAAAATATTAAAACATGTGGTGCTATTTAAATGTCTTAGTTTTGGAAATTGTATAGTGAAAAAACCAAACTTGTGAGAAGTTGATTGTGAACAAAAAGGCTTCCTGAATTGAAGGACATGCGTAATATATGTACCAAACGAAATCAAACAAAAAGATTTCATAAACGCAGATCTCAGCTACGAACACAAACCCCTATTTCAAAACTGGATCACATCCTGCTTATATCTACTTCTAAAAAACATATTCAGACTCCTCTCAAGCAGTTTACTCGTACAGTTGTTAATAAGATAACATTCTACTTTTGGTAATATTTTGTTTCCTGTCCCTGTCAAATTGCAGCACGTGTCATATCCAATCCCAATTGTTTAAATTTAAAATATTTATTTTTCACAATTACATGACAAAAAGAAAATAATAAATCCAGCTAATCTAAGCATAAAAGAACAGCTGGATTTGTAAATGAGATAATTCCATTAATATCATGAAGGGTAATAAACAATGAATAAAAATCAAACTTACCTTACACATTTAACAATATTAAAAACAAGAAAACTTAAGGATCTCAATAAAATAAAATACGACTTCAGAAACATGCAAAATTTATCATTGTGTTAGCTTTAATATAACAAAGTAAAAAACAACTGAGTTTTAAAAGGGAAAGATGAAATTGATTATAAAACAGATGATAAATAAAAGCTAGAATATATTGAGCACAATTATCACATCAAACACCAAAAATTTATGAACTTGAGCAACATTCAAAATGAATTATGTGGTTTATAACACTGCTGATAAAAATAAATGTGATCTATTTATCCAGCTATCTTTCTTTTGGTTGTAAATGTCATTAAAACAATCTTATCTATCAAGAACAAAACATACAAATATATTTAAAAAATAAAAATAAAATAAAAGCAAAACTAAGTGTATGCTGTTATTCTGCAAATGTAGACATAAATCAAATTTGATTTGAAAAACAAAGGGAGAAAAATAAAAAGATAAACTAGCAACATAACTGTGAACATAAAACATCAGTCAAAGGACCATAACATGTCAAAACGTCATGGCAAGCTCCCTTAAGTACATCTTTACAACTTTCATGACAAAAGAAATGAACAAAATATAAAAACACAGACCCTGTCATGTATTGCACTTATACAGCAAAACTTCTAAAGCTCTCTCCTGTTTGTTGTTGCAATTTTAACCAAATAATTTTTTTTCTTTTTTTCAAAATGAGTTTTAAAAAAAAAGAAGCAAACCAGGTATGTGGGAAAATAAAATTGATCTCCTCTGGTTGCTCGAGAAAAATTATTATTGCTTGGCACAATGTCATAGCCTTTAATTTGGCAACCAGGATAAAATGCTACTTTAGTTAATCAATACAGTATCTGCACTGTAACATACATCAAGATACTTACAATGAATGATCAATACACTTATACTGCCACTGCTCTTAACACAACAAACAAATCACATAGAGAGCTCAGACAATAGAGACAAGAAATCACACATATAAAGAGAAAAGTTAAAAACAAGTCAATTAAAGGTAGCCCTTTTCTTTAACAAAGGGGAATACATACAATGTTATACAAAACAGAAATGGTGAGGACTAGTGATATTCATGATAGGATAGAAAGAAACATCATGTACAGGTGGGTTTATATGCTTCATCCACTGAGCACAACCATTATAGGGAAAGAAAAAAAAATCTCAATCATAAGAGTATTACAATAAAAAGATTGAATCTCATAGTAACACCACTTCATAAAATATAAGATTTATATCTCTGAAACAACAGTGTGTACAAAAGTAAATTTGGCTTTGTCAGGAAAGGCACTGTAAGCACTTTGATACTATATCAAACACCCACACTGAAATGAAAAGTTATGATAATATATTCAATACATATTTGTCAACAAGAAGATAATTTTATATATAGGGATATTAGTAACGATACATAGTCAAGGTGAATCTTTGAGTTCATGAATATAATGACAATGAAAAAAAAGAAAGAATTTCATGGCACCAATTACATGTGTGAACATAGCGACAAAACATGACAATTATATTATCCTGAAAAAAGATAATAATGCTATATTGACTAAAGCCTTCAAATTTGTGCAATCTACTCAATATCAATTTGAAAGAAGTATATGAAGAAATACAACAATATTAGAAATAGAAATAAAAATATCTAAAATAGAAAAAAAACTCCCACAAAATACCACCCCCCAAAAAAACACAAACTGATTGCCATTTTACCTGACCCCTCCTTCCCATCCCCTCACAAAAAACCCCACTCAGATCAGAAGTGAAAAGATTTAAAAAAAAAGACCCTGGCCTTTACTGAGCTCAAGAGCACACTGGAGAATTACTTTATGAGTGTGTGTGTTAATAAATAATTAAATTTTAAAGGGTTCTTTACAGGCTTTAAACAAAACTCCCCCCCCCCACACCTTATGTCTAACTGCATAAAAATCTTATGGTTTATTAATGTGCTGCATTTCATCGCTCAATGAAGATTGTATTTTAATTTTACATTTTGCCATTTCTTTGGGACATGTTTGCGTAAATGATTTTAAAAAAAAATGTGTGTTTTACCCTCTTTATTCTAAAGGATGAAAATATTCCAGCCCCCCCCCCACCCAATACAAAACAAAAATCTTAAAAAAGGCTAAAATTATGACTAGATAAATCGTGAAACAAATGAAAATATATACATATATAATTTTAAAAAGCACTGAAATATTATACAACACAAAGGGAAATCACACAAACAACAAATAAAAGTATAGGAGGATTTCATTATATAGAATAAAAAAGTATAATCTGTAGACAGAGAATTATGCTCACCTGAACTGACAAATAAAAACTCAATTATTTATCACTCTCCTCCTCACAGAAACCACAGATCCTTTAAAATAACATGCAAAAACAAAAAAACCCCAACCGAACAGAAACCTTCCCCTTTAAAAGAATATGACACACACCTTTAATTGGGCCCTTCAAAATTAAAACTGCTAAATTTCCAGTCTGGTCTTCACAAAACTGACAGATATTAATTCATAATTTACATTATCATACAATTCACAAACCTCTTATGATGACCCCATACAGAAGACTAATTCTTTATTACACATGAAAATGAAAGGGAAAGAAGACCTGTACAAGTAACAATCTGTGTTTTCATTTGGTACATGTTATATATATATATATATAGATATATAGATATAATATGAAATGTAAAAATGCTTACAGTGAGAGAATGTGTTCAAGATCATACAAAAGGAGTAAAATTTGAGCATGTAAGAGAAACAAAATTGTATTGAGTATTTATTTTTCCATTTAAAAAAACCCTTGTTCAAGAACTTGAAAATGAAATCCACAATGACTCCCACCCCCTCTCCCCAATCCCACATCCTCAAAACTAAAGCTAACACACCCAAAGGGTCAGACACCAACTTGTTAAGGCCAAGTCCCAAATTCAGGGATTTCATGATTGAGCAAATCCAAAATATGCTTAAAAAATGTTCTGGAAACTTTTGTTACTTCATCAAACTTGTCAGAAGAGGCAAGAAAAAAAACCAACAGATGGAGGGAGGATTTGTTTGTTAATAGAGAGTTTTTGGGGCGCTTGCAACTGCTGTGGATTTCTGTTGTCTCTCTGAAGGCAGTATGATTTCATTATTTATTGTATAACATAGTTTAACAAATGCAACAAACATTGTCTTTGAGAAATTTCAAAAGATTTTATGCCAATGGTACATTTTTATAATTGTCTCCAGTTTTATGCCAAACAATAACATACTTTATAGCAAAGAAAACCCTTTGTTACCCCCCCCCCCCCACTTCCAAGTGATGGTAAGTTATAAAAAACAAAGTTAGGGTTAACTTTCAAAACAATACATCTTAAACTATTTTGTGAAAATCATCAATCATGCTAAGTTGTATGTTAGGAAAATTGTGAGGTTATATATTTACATGATCTATATATAATATTTCCTGTTCCATTGATGCCAAATGGTAAAGAAAAACAAGTATAATGAGGATAAATTGTAATTAACCTTCAGTAAACAATTTGTTAGCAGATATGATTTCAAAATTGATTAGTTTAAGCACAATTGTATGTTTACACTATTTTTATATATATATGTATATTTTATATGTGCAAAATAAGCACCGATCAAGTCATGGCATAGCTTTGTTTTATGTTTTGAAATGAAAATACCAGAAACATGACTAGATAAACAATATATAGGAAGAAAAAACAAAAACAAGGACAACCCCCCCTCCCCCCCCCCCCCCCCAAAAAAAACCCCTTCAAAACAAAAAGACAATGTGGAAAACAGGTAAAATGAAATCATTGAGCAATACAAAAAGGTGATTTAAAACCTGGGGAGTAAGTATAGAAGAAAAAAAATTACCACCAATAGATCTAAAAATGGGAATTGCAACTGAAATAAACCCCCACCAAAAACCCTTTTATTTTGCCAAATTCTCAAAAACAAATAGGAATTAATTTCAAAATATATTAGTTAATATTGTTATGTTATAATTTCCAAGCATGGTAAAATATGGCGATATATACAGTGCAGTTAAATCAAAAGGAGATCATATCTGCATCAAGGAGTGAAAGTATGAATCATCACCTCATCACAAAAATTTGCAAGCAGTGGAAACTTCCACCTCCCCAAAATCAACAAAAGTAAAAGAATAAGCTCAAGATCATTTGTTTTTCTATCATTTAGGACAAAGAAATAGTCTTTACATCCGTAGAGAAATAAGAAAAAAAATATATTCAGGAATCAAAAATAATAGAAATTGACTAGGATTGAACAAGATGTAAAATCAGTAATGATGATTTTTAAAACACTCATTTCATCTATAAAATTGACTTTCCTGTAGAAAAATAGATCAAGTTATCAGATTGGATGGCACAGTATAATTT
>JAUEKZ010248832.1:14642-29734 GCA_031471865.1 Melibe leonina
TTTTTTTTTGCTTCTACAGAGTGAGCAGCGCCTGACTGACTCTTGCCAATACTTGAGCAAATGACAGAGGAAGAGTATCGCTTCCTGCAGACTGATGGGTTGAAGGGGTAGATTCCTGTTTTCTTGAAGCTTGCATGTAGGTTCTCAGCTGATGTACTCCTGTGGTACAAGCGGCATAGAAATTCACAAACTGAAGCTGAATTTAAAACCAACGCAAAATCTGCTGAATACAAAGCCTTTTGGAGCTCATAACAATATTCTTGCTCAAATGCATTGCAACATCCGAGGGAAAGAGGATGCAATTGTGGATTCATTGAGGTCACAGCTGACACAAAGGTGATCTTAAATGCTGAAGCCATATCAATGATTGCTTGATTCAAAAGCTGTCCAACATTTACATCTACTAAGATGAGGAGGGCTTCATCAGTTCTGCCAGGGGCATGGTTGATGAAATGTCCCTTCAGATATGTCATCAGGATCTCGGAGGTCAGCCGGCCATTTGAAGAAGATGAACCTCCGGTTCCAGGAGTCACATGAGCCATCCACGCTTTATCATTTGCTTTACCATTAAAAATCAGATATGGTGGGATTGCTTGACCAGACGCACTTCCACAAAAAACAAGACTAGAAGGGATTTTGCCATCACAGGTCATATCTCGCAGGTTCTGTGCACCATTAACCTCGTAACCATTCGAGTCAAAATTTTGAGGAAGAGGCAACTCCAGTAGACTAAAAATGCAATGGGGATTGTTTTTCACACTGCTGGTGGACAAGATGGAATCCAAATGATTCAAACTTGACTTCTCAGGAGGGTCCTGTTTCAGGGCCTTTCTAAACTTCCTAATATAGCATTCTGGATGTCGTGTGAGAAAGCTTCTAAACCACTTCACAGTCAATGGTCTACCATGCGGACGCTTTCCCAATTGAACTGCATACTCAGATGCCATTTTGACAACATCTAATCTTGTATACTTCATTCCTTTCTCTTTCCATTGTTTAAGTTGAGTAGCAATAAAGTTCTCTTCAGTCTCTGAGAATATAGGGCGACGCCCTTGTATGATAACTTCTCCATCATTTGCATCAGAGGGTGGCTTTTCGTCACAATTGTCTAGGGAAATAGTTGATTTAGGATTTTTATCTTCAGTGTACAAGGCTAGCATGGGTCCAAGATCCATTTCCATTGTGTGTGAGTGACCATTGTGTTCATCGGGAGTAAATTCTGTTTTAACATTGACAGAGTTTGTCTCTGATTTGCAGGGCAAGTAATCACCATCGACACAATCATACCCATGTAAATCTGCTCTGTCTTGGTTCTCATTTTGAATGTTGTTGATTCCATTGCAGTTGTCATCTTCCCATTCATTTTCATCGTCCTTTATCCTCACATGCTGAGGTTTTGTCTGGAAAATATAAAAAGTGCCAAACTTTTTATGAAATATGAAATTATAATCTTCTTTCAAGATGCAGCTATGGGACAGATGGGGATAAAATTTTTCTCTCTCCAATTATCAAAACTTAAAGTGACAGCCAGCTATGTTGTCAAATATGTTTAAAGGCAATCATTTCTAATGACTCTAATGGTAATTGAAGGATGAGAATCATGAGGATTATCACTGCTCAAACTAAGTTTATAATCCGAAAAAAACCAACCCAAAACCAACAACAGTAAACAGCTCTCTTGCTGCCCAGGACCAGGGTTTAAATGTAATGGGATCATGATATGAGTCTCACATTGGTGGTTAATCTAATAATAACCTAAAATGGAACTTGGAGATCCATATATGCTGACTGCAATGTGGCTTCACTCTAAATTTCCTGGAAACATAAGGATATTTCATGCATGATATTATTACTCCATATAGTCGGCCCATTCCAACGAAGAGCTTTCTCAGTAAATCTGCTTCATGACTTGGTCAGATAGAGCTAGTAAATTAAAAAAAAAAAGAAGTCACAGTCTCATTAGAAGAAAGAGTAACTTCTCAACCTCTTAGCTGCAAATAGCAAGTGTTCTCGACTAGATTCGACCATATTAAAAAATGTAGATTAACATATTGTGTCAAGCTGAAATTAATATTTAAACTTTTAAACTAGGAATGAAGAGAAATTCAAACAAGTGGTGTAAGAAATAAGGTTGCAAGCTAAGATTGACATGGGGATTGTGACTGCCCAACAAGCTGATTAAAATGGAAAGGCATTGGTAAGTTGAATGAGGTAAGATTTGAGATCAATTCTTATTTATCAGAAATTTAGAATGAAAGTCAAACTGATATAAAAAACATAAAGACTTAGGTATCCAGAGGTAATAAGAAGATATTTGAGGGAAGTCCGCCTCCTTCAGGTGGCAACAAATCTCTTGTCTTCTAATACAGTAAATTTTGCATCTGAAAGGCATTGACAGCCTTTGATTTCTTTTGAAACATGAAGCAAATAAAAAAAACCTTGTTCAGGTAAAGCTAAATGTGAAACTCATCAAGAAGACTAGAGTCTAGATAGTGTGTTCTAATTAGGTTCTCATTGAAAGCTCAAGATGGACTCTTAGGACTCCTAGACTCTGATATAAATTTTATTTTTTGATAACCATTGAAAAATAAAAAAATATTTATAAGACAGCAGTAGTTTCATCATTGGGTGAAAAAAAAAGTTTTATCCATGACAAACAAAAGACCCCATAAAGGTAACCATTCTTTGCTCGACGTGTTCATTCATCATCAAGCTGTTGCATCCTGATCAATTTCACTCAAAAGAGAATTAGAGAGAGGCTACGATTAGTCTCAGCTCTAAGGACTGGGCCTGATAGTAAATAAATAGAAAGGATGAAGATACATTAATATCTTATTCAAGAAATAAACGGCGATTTGGCTCTACAATATAGATCAAACACCCGCACGGAGAAGATAAAATTGATTTTCTCCACCCATCCTTTCTTGCAGACACTTTATGACGAGCACAGCATTCCCATCCGAAAATTGATTCCAACGACAAGATTCCTCACCTGCTTGTAACGCATCTTTATAGGGACTCTTTGTCATTCTTTCCGTTTTTAAAAATTAATGACAACATTTCGAAACAAAATTTGAAGCGATCACAACAAACACCACCAGCATGTCAGGGCACCATAGCTAATTCAATCCTCAAGAATTAGGGCAAGGCACTGGAAGCCACAACGTATCACACCCGACAGCTTTAGGGACTCAGGAAATCAACAAGGGCGTTTGCCGATCATAAATTTCAACCTACATGCATCTTGCAGTCTTGTACCCAAGACCCAATGAAATCATCTTAGCCGTAAAAAAATAAATAGTGCAACAGTTTGAATACTGAATACTCCTGTGTTTGATATTATATGACGTTAACTATTGTTTCATAGTCCTAAAAAGGAATTGTTTTAATTTCTGTTATCTTTTTCAACTTGGAGATAGGTGAAAGGTAATATTTTTCTCCTTGAAGCTCCTCGATCTTGACAAGACCAAGTTGTTCTTTCTTCTAGCTTTGAAAGACTTTTAAAAACTGCTACGACTGTTTTACAGCTTGGCAATTTTTTATTGAGTTTCAGCAGACCACTGATTTGTAGAGAAGCGAGAATTATTTACATTTTTTCTTGTTAAAAGAAAATTACAATACTAATCTCTAATAATGATATTTGCATAAACTATCTAAGATATAATGTCCTACGATTCAAAGGATATTCTCCAAGTTTTGTCTACCACTTTCAAGCACTCTGCCTTTAAATCAGACACTCAAAAGGATGCAGTCAATGCTGTTGTTTCAGGTAGACCTATGACAAATTTATGAGAGAATCAATGTCTATAGTTAAAAGTCTCTATAAAAGGTGCTTGTACTTTAATTTTTATAGGTTAAAAAATGCACCGCAGGATGCTCTTCATGCTTTCGGTCTATTTGATATCCTTGCACTCCAAATGATTGCATCAGAGCTGCTTTCCCTTTGACTTAAAAATCTAACTGTGTGCTCTATTAAAAGTTCTCTAGATAGATATCCTGAGCCAAACTCATGCCAATCATTGGTATATTGGGCTGTCATGACCTTCAAAATCTTTTGTCTTGAACTATTTTGTCTGTGTAGCCGTACCTGTTTCAAATGTTTTTTTAAAATTATTGCTTCCATCCAAAAAACTGGTCTTCTCTTCTTCTTAGTTTGCCATTTGTTTCTATTTCATCACCCTTTCAACGCTAAGGTGTTTTTTTCTTTTCTCAAACTACTGGACTAGATACATCAAAATCTTCAAAATTTGTGTGTTTTTATACCAGATAAATCAGTTATCATTAGAATATGTAAGTTCACTGAAATCTTATTACCTGTTATAATAAGTCCATGTGTGCAAATTGAAGATTTTGCATATTATTTAAGTTTTGGTTAGAATCAGACCCTGCTCTGTAACGGTTAAAGCTAAATTATCTTGCAAAGGTCTCTGCATATTCGGTAATGGTGAACATAGTCTCAGTATCCAAGTATATGTTAAATGGGTACATGATTTCAATCTCAGATTACAGTCTTCTTTAGACTTACCTACTTAATCTCAGGTTTTCAGGATTCTTTGTGCCATGGGCACGTAAACTTCTTGGCTCCCTTCATGACCTTGACCTCTTTCATTTTCCTCCCTCTTTTTGAATTTTATTAGCAGAATCATAGCAGTAAGTACCCTGAGACCATTCTATGGTTACCATGCTCCTAGTGCAAAAGGGCCCTGAAACTAAGTACCCAGTTACCATGTAGGTAGACGCTATGTAATGATGAGATATCATGGTCATATTGCCGCTGCTCTTTAGTTTCATACCTGAGGCAGCGGCTATCTTGGAATCGGCTATTCTTTAGGAATCAAACATGATGGTTTTTGATATCCAGTATTTTATCAGTCATACCATATGAATACATATTTTTAACATTTTGAGTTGAAATAATGAGGGTTAGAACCTGAGAAATAGATATGAAAATCTATTTTGGAAGTTCCAACACTAATCAATTGAACTCAAAATTTGTCAGATATTTTGTTTCCTCCAAAACTTTACCTACTGACAGAGGATGAATTAATTACGGTTTAACACCTCAATATTTAGATTCATATTGCATGACAGATAAAATGTGGATATGATTGATTCCCAATTAACCCAAGCGTCCTATTCAAGATGGCGATGGCCTGGGGTATCAAACAAAAATTCGCCCTAGCCTATATATTGTGCCTTCTCTCAATGGAGCTTGAGGCAAATTCAATGGAACAAAGATTAATGGCTTCTTTATATTAGAGCACTCAATGATAAAACTGCTTTAAATAGCAAATTAATTATCTGGAAAATAGAGCAATACTGGCTAAAGTGTGGACAAGGTAACACCTGTAATGCTATGTAGAGTCAAATACATACTATGGATAAAACACACATTTGGACAATCATTGTAACACATGTATGCATATACATTCACATACACACACACATACATATCAAACACAAACACACACAAAATATATTATGATTTTGTCTGTCTTGTTTTTTACAATTATTTCTATTTTTTTTGTCACCTAAGGAAAGCATGATGTCTACGTGTCGATGCCAACTGGTGCTGGGAAATCTCTGTGCTATCAGCTTCCTGCCGTCATGTCCTGTGGAGTTACATTGGTTGTTTCCCCCTTGATTGCCTTAATGCAAGATCAGCTGGAGCATTTGGGCTCGTTAAAAATCCAGGCCGATACCATCAACTCCAAAATGTCGTCCAGTGAACGAAAACGAGTCACGTCAGATTTGTTTTCCAAGCATCCCAAGACTAAACTTTTGTACATAACACCAGAGCAGGCAGCCACTGATAATTTTTGTAATATTGTTAACTCCCTTCATAAAAGGGGTCGTCTTTCTTATTTCGTTGTTGACGAGGCACATTGCGTATCGCAGTGGGGTCATGATTTTCGCCCAGATTACCTGAAACTTGGAGAATTCCGCAAATGTATCCCTGATGTACCCTGCATTGCCCTTACTGCTACTGCAACTGCCAATGTTGTAAAAAGTATAACTGACAATCTCAAGTTGAAGGACCCTCTTTGTTTTAAAACAAGTTGTTTTAGGAGTAATCTGTATTATGAAGTTTGCATGAAGGAATTCCTGCCAGACCCATATCTTGATCTTTTAAAATTTTCCCTCAAATGTCTTGGAGGGGAACTGGAACATGGAGAAGAGTGGGTAAGTGCCATTTTCTTTTTCTTTTTCAATTGTTTTGTGTCACTTTTAAGAAGAAAATGGCCACAGCTATGATTTTAGCATTGTTTTCCACCATTCTAGACTGCATCTTGCAGTGTCAGGGCCCAGCTATTATGTATAGTTGTAATTTGAGCCATAGAACATGTGATACATCCCAGCAACCAAACATAACAAATCACAGAGATATGAGGAACTCTTTGGATGAAGATAAAAGCAAGCAGGGGATCAGCCCACTATGTTGAGTCTTGATGATGTGAGGAATAAGACGTTTTCAGTCTTGTTCCTCTTGAATTAGTCACATAAATATTAATTTTGCCTCTTTGTTTTAGCTTCTTTTAAAAATAGTTTTTTTCCCACCTTGTAATGCCTTTTTTTTCAACATTGACAATATTTTCTAGTATCATAGATGATTTTTTAATGTAAATTGATAGATTACGTCTGTTCAGTGACATTTCCTTTGAAGCTGTCATGAAAGGCATTATGGATCTGAGGAGTAAAAGACAATTTGTTTGCCACAATCAAGACAAAGTAAAACCAGAAAAAAACACTGAATTGTAATATTCCCATCACCTCATCTCATTTTCTTGACCGCAATGGTGCACATACTCTATGGTCTTTCAGTCTTTTCATAAAATACATGCACTTGTTTTCAAATGTTTGAACTCTTCTCTAGTGGTCTTTGCTGTCAAGGTCAAGCTCTTGCATCCATAAAGCATGATTACCCAATAGGGGATGAATATGTAGTAAATTTTAATTTGAATTTAACTTTTTCACAGAGGCTCTAGTTGTAACCAAACAAATTGTGCAAAAACTTCAAAACTTACATATTTTTAGAACAGTAAATCAGGCTTTTTATGTCAGTAAACTGAAGTCTGATTTATTGGACCTAAGAGCTGTCCCCATCTTGAAAATTTTGCATATTTCAGTTCTGTTAGAATCAGAACCTGCAGGGAAAGGTTTAAAAGCTATGATGTTTTCAAAATGATTTTGCATTTTAAAAGATCAGCTGTAAAGAAGATTTTCTTTTTCTTTTCTGTCCATTTTGTACTAGAGTGACAGAGGATGTGGCATAATTTACTGTAGATCCAGGGATGGTTGTGAAGAAGTTGCGTGCCAGTTAACACGAAAAGATCTGCCTTGCAAGCCCTACCATGCCGGTCTTAAGTCAAGTTTGAGGGACCAAACGCAATTGGATTGGACTGAAGGAAGAATTCCCCTCATCGCAGCAACCATCAGCTTTGGAATGGGAGTTGACAAGAAAAATGTCCGGTACTAATTATTTTATTACTGTAATTTTTTGGATGAAGTATTGTGTTTAGGTGTTTATTTTTAAATAAAATAGAGCGACAGTGTACCCCTATATTGAGATAATTTAAAAGTAATGAACCACTGGGTTCTTCTCTGATTATAAAATGTATAAGATAAGACAATGGCGTCGCAGTCACATGGACGCTTGTCGTAAACAGTGCATCATTTATTGTTGGTAGGATATGTAGTATGAAATTCCATGTCTGTCCATCCTGTGTGAGTTCTATTAGTGACATAAGGTCTTGTTCTGACTGTAGTTGATAAGGTATTGTTGTCTGTTGTTGTTCTGGCAAAAAAATGTCTCTTTCTATGTGTTGTTTGTGGAGTTTTAGGTCTTTACAAGTGTATAATGTAAGATAATCTTTGCTTGCAGTTTTGTTAATTTCTTTTATCATGTGAGTATCATAAGAATACAGATTTGGGGAATGCAATGATCTTTCTCTCATTTTTACTGTCTTTCTGTCTCTGGCTGTCCCCACCTTGATTCTCTCTCTCTCTATCTCCATCACAGTGTACATGTGAATAAAAAGTTACCTTATTTCATGTTGGCTCTCTGATTGCAGGTTTGTGGCTCACTGGACAATGCCTAAATCCATGGCCAATTATTATCAAGAATCAGGACGAGCAGGAAGAGATGGATTGCCTTCTCTTTGTCGTTTGTATTATTCTCATCGAGAGAAACAAACAGTTTCTTTTCTCATTCGAAAGGAGAACAAACGACCAAAAGTATGTTCATTATGAATAAGTCCTTGATTAGGATTGCTGTTATGAATTTGATTAATAATGATAATAGATAACCTATTTATAGATTAGAGTAATTAGACACCATTGATATAGATCTGCTTTATTCTAGAGTTTATTCAGAGATGCCAAAATTCCTATTTGAGAGGAAAAAATTCCTCTTTGGAGCACAAAATTCCTCTTTCCTCCCATTGTCGACACATTCTGACGAGAAGTTACAATAATGTTTGAGCTTCTTGCTCAATAAAAATCATTAGATAAGCCTTGTAGTCTTGCATACAGAGTTTATTTCATTGCATTTTGTTAGACATATTTCACCTTTCGTAAGTAGGGTACACGTTTTGTACGCTAACATTCCTCTTAGGGCTCGAAAATTCCTGTGACTTGTGTCAGAAATTCCTCTTTGGCAAATTTTGGTTTGGCATCTCTGGTTTATTACTAACAACCAGGTGAATAAGAATAAAGAATCCCTTTAAACCTGTTTGGAAATAAAAGGACCACGTCCGTTAATTTCTTAACTCTTTCACTGTTCAGGACCCCAAAATCTTCAGGACTTGCCTGTTTTTATACCAGATAAATCAGATTTCAGTCAATTGACATATGCCAAAAGCCTGAATTTCAGGCTTCTGGTATATATCTGGTATATGAACACGTTAATTTTCCAGATTTTACATATTTCAGTTGGGTTAGGATCAGACCTCGCTGTGAAAGGGTTAAAAAGAAATGGAAGTGTCTCTGCATTTATTGATGTCATAGAAAAACTAAGCCTTGTGATAGAAATGTGATGTAATACATCTTTTATTATTTGCTCTGGGCTTTTTAAGATAAGATAAGATAACTTTATTGATCCCTCAACGGGGAAATTATTTTACAATGTTACATTGAATAGTTTTTTTTACAAAGTTGTCATCAAAAATATTTTGAAGCTCTGGTTTTTGTGAATATTAACAAAAAAACAATTGTTTTGTTACAGAAAAATGCAGAAACTGCAAAAACTCTTGCCAAGTCTGCTGAGGATGGATTTGAAGCACTTATCAACTTTTGTGAAACTCCAAAGTGAGATCTGCTTGCCCATTCTTGATTTTAAGATTTAGCTAATAGTTTTCTTTGCTTTGATTTTGATGAAAACCAATTTTTACTGGTCTTTGTCTTGAAAAGGATTGTTTTTTTTTTCTTTCCTTTGAATGTGTGATTTATTATTTGGATAGTTTTGAAATTGAATTGAATTTTTATAACATTACAAACACAGTGATTTATTTTCAGCATCTGAAATTGTGATAAATTGCAAATACTCTAAGTTTGATCAAATTAGTTTTGTTTATATCATGTACTGATTCTTTGAATCTTTTTTTTTTTTTTTTTCATCTAGATGTCGTCACTGGTCCATAGCATCATATTTTGGAGACGAAAAACCCGATTGTAACAGGGCGTGTGATGTGTGCAGAGATCCTAAAAAAATACAAATGGACATTTTGAATATGCAGAAGGGACTTATTAAAACTAAAATGCGCACTAGTCTCGGAGGTGCTATGCAAATGTATAATGATGATGATGCAAATGATATGTATGAAGGTGGGAGAAGAGGTGCTAAAAGGTGAATTTTTTAGAAATATATTCAGTAAATCAAATTTAACATTTTAAATACTTGAATTTAAAAAAGGCTACTACAATGGAGAACTATAGATATTCCTGAATTTAAGAATCAAAGAACCATATTTCATCTAGTTTTTACTGGCACTGGTCTTTAAGATTGGTTGTTGAGCCTATTTGTCAACTTTTATATAAAAAGACTGTAAGTATTTTTTTGCCTTTTTTGTGAAATTATCATAAACAAAATTTACTTTTTAATAAAGATTACTAATGTAATCTATTATTCATCAACAGATATTTGGGTGACTTTTTGTTTTGCTAGCTGATGCACATTTTCTTTTATTGTCTGCATTATTTTTTATCTACCTGATGATATTGATTTGTTTCACTAAAATTTACCATTGATGCAGGGAGACAGAGGACTATGAACAGGGAGGGGACAGCAGTGATGGGGCAGATTATCACAGAGAGAAGACTGAGTCATCGAGAGAGAAGCAGGCAAGGAACAGAATGATCTCCAGTGAATTCAAAAAACGAAGAGGAAATCATAATGTGAGTGGTCATGATGGCTTTTAATCACATTTTCATTTGCATTGAAGCAATATGAAGGTAAAATGAATATTTCATGATAAAGAGAGAACGATTGTGCATTAATAGATGATATTCCATTTTTGTTTTGTGAGATTAATTGGATTTCTTTATTATTTTGGCAGAAAAAGAAATTTCAAAACTCAAATTTTAAGTTGACTATTTTATTCCCCCTTAGATATTGGTTAGATATGGATTGAAAATTTCTTACAGTGGAAAAAGATTGAAAACCAAGTTTATTATATATATCTCTGCTCATTCACATTTTCAAGATTTCAAGGCAAGAACAGAGAGAAGAAGAAGAAGAAGCATCATCAGATTGTCCCCTGAGAGATCCATATAGTCATAGAATTCCCAAACTTCCAATAAAGGTATTGATTATGAATGAAGTTATACAGCGTCATAAAATACAAAGTAAAAGAAAGACAAATTAAGAAATTCAAAGGTAGTTAACTTGGCCACTCGTTAATTAAGATTGGCTTGTCTTGCATATGCTCCAGATTAAGAGCCCAACATTGAGGAGAACTTTTCTCAGAGGCTACCTATTGACATCTGTAGTTATCCATATTTTGTTTGAATGCTGTAATGAAATGTTTCATTTTGTTAATATTTTTGTTTTTGTTTTATTTGCTAGTAATATAATAGAGTATATTACCCAAAAAATATCAAAGTTATATTTGTTGAGAATTGCAAAACTTCACAATGCATTTTGGTTTTTGCCTCCTATTTGCTCTTGATAATTTTTATAACTTGTCTTCACTTGTTCATTTTATTCCTTTGATTGCAGACAAGAGAGCATTGTTTTGGTATGATTGAAAAGGCGCTTTACACCAACTTTGTGGAAGCGTATGCAACTGATGAGTCTCGAATCCAAGGCAGAGACTATGAACCTAGAACTTGTGCTTTAGATTTAGAATATGACATTTTTTCCTCTTGTAAATTAGCCACATCTTATAAATCATCTGTAATGAAACTAGTCGGGGAAGCTCGTAAACTGACTCAAAGCAAAGAATCTCACAGTTGCTTTACAGCAGGTCAGGAAGATTGTAATAGAAACAGTAAATCAAGTGAGTCATTCTTTATAGATAAAGACTGTGATTTTGAAAGTAGGAAAGTTAAGGAATCCTCACCACGTGATCATGAAGTGGAGGATAATTCCAGGGTTTCAAGAGCTGGATTTGAGAGCGCTAGCACAGTTCTCGCACGGCAATCCTCAAATCATTCATCCACGTCTCTACTGTCCAGTTCTCCAAAGAAATCTCATGACAGATTTAGCAATGCTTTTCAGACTGCTGGTGATCTGTTGAAAAAGAGGCAGGGAAGTAGAGGTGACGACTTTACCGATGTCAGTCAATGGGATTCTGTGACCAGTTCCTTTCATAAGTCTTCAAATTCAAAGCAAGACTCCAAGCCTACAAGTGATAAAAAGAGTAGGAAATCATCAGATGAGAAATCTATGAGTGTTTTGAATTATTTTAAAACTACAAATAAAGATTCACACTTGTCAAAGACAAAATTGTCTTCCCCTTCAGCCAAGAGAAAATCTGTGAAAGCAGCTATGGATGCACCTAGAAATGTGATTTGCATCGATGACGACTCTTCTGACTCAGAGAAAGATATCAGGAGGAAAAAGAACTCATCAAAGAACAGTTCTTTTCCTGTGAAGAAAAAAGCACACCCCAAATCTTTTGAGTTTATTGACTTGACAAAAGATGAAGAATTGGAAAGAAGGAAATCCAAATCTCTTAAAAGTCCTGATTCAAATATTAAAAAACCTGATTCAAATCTTAAAAAAAGTGATTCAAGTCTTAAAAAAACTGATTCAAGTCCTAAAAAAACAGATTCAAATCTTAAAAAGTCTGATTCAGATCTCAAAAGTAAAAGGGATACATTCTCTGCATTGGGAATTAGTAAATTTAACACTATTTTAGAGAAATCTGCTCTGAAATCTTTATTTTTTAATCATAAGAAGGAAGATTCGCATGAAAGCTATGAAGAAATGGGCAAGGGAGAAAAACAGGATAAAATAAGATTGTCAAACAGTAAGTCAGAGGAGAAGTTGAATGCAAGAAAAAATCACCAGCCCACAAAAAGTCTGGGGAAAGAGGAGAAATTGATGCATTTTTCACCGCCTTTGCAAAAGGAGGAACACAAAAGTAAAACGGTTGATGACTCAAGTTTGAAAAATGCTGGAAAAGATTTAGATAAAACAGACGATATGAATGAGTCGATGGAGAGAAATAGCCGGAAAAGAAAAATGTCAGAGGAGGTGAGTGTTATTGTTTAAAAAAAAATATATTTACTTTTTCATTGGTACTATGTGAGCAAAACTATTCAGCCATTTCATGCACATTGCTGTAAAAATCCCAGATAAGTCGATTTGTGAAAACCTTTTTTTTATCAGTACACTTACATAAGTCTTTTATCAAAGAAAGTTGAATCCTTTTCAAATATATTTGTACATACCTGTCATTTATCGCTAAAAATTTTCATCATCCTCATAATCATAGGTCCTTGTGTTCCAAATAAAATGTTAGTGGTCCTACTGTAAATATTTTCATACTGATATTTAATAGGTAATTCTAAGAGGTGTAATAAATAACATAAAAACATGATAACTGAAAAAAACCTCTGATATTAATAATAATTAGGACAGATTAAGAGACACAGAAGATGAAGATTATTCTTGATAATACAATTTCCTAAATAAAGACAAAGAATGAGAATTTTGATGACAATATTTGTGGGCATGTGTAAATGCTTCATGATTTCATAGTGTAACAATATAATTTACAAAGAGATTTTAAAGCTCTTGTCTATATTTAACAGAGGGACTAACTCTTGAGTTGTGTGTGTTATTTTGTAGCGTATTGAGATGCAGAAAATGCTTGATGCCAGTTTGCACAAAGACTCAAACTCGCACAAAAAGTCAAAACAGTCGGAGGATGCTCCTGCAGAGGAAAAGAAGGTGATAGAATATGTAAGTTCACACACGTTTGATGAATTTCTTATACGTTCTATACTAAATTTTACGAGTTGTATTTCTCAATTTTTGGATAAATAAAGTTAATCTTATCTGATCTAGCTGCTCTTAACAGGCACTAAGCTATTGGCAATAATAATAATAATAATAAATTACTCTTATATAGCGCATTACCATGATGTTGTCATGCTCAATGCGCTTTACAGTGATATTTAGAAGGAATACTCTATCGATATACATACATATATATGCACTAATCAAATATACATTCAGAAAAATAACAAAATTAATGGAGGTCATGCGATCAGTTTTTCTCCCTTGTTTGGTTCAGTGTTTGCTTTTGTGATCACTTAATATATACTGTATTTCCCTTTCAGGGCATGATTCAGCCTGTGTGGAAAGACGAGGAATCTGAACGTGCCGAAGACATGAGAGAGATGAAGCATGTAGCTGACACTGTAGTGAAATACCTCACCCCATACTATAAAGAAGGGCGGTTTTCTAATAAGGTCAGATGTAAATCTCTTTTTCACAAAAATATTTTAATTTCATTAATCAAATTCAATTTAATGAAATTGACATCAGTTAGAAATTGATTAGTTAGTTATCATTTTACTTTGTTGAAAATCATCAGTAGCATTTTTTCCCCATGTTAAATAATTGGTGATTCTAACCAAACTAAAATATGCAAAATTCAGGCTTTTGGCATATGTCTGTTCACTGAAATCTGGTTTATTTGGTATGAGAAAAGGTAGATTTTGAAATGTTTGTGTATTCATTTTCATTAGAAGCAGACCCTGTTGTGAAAGGGTTAATTTCTAATACCCGATTTGATATTCGATTAAATTTATTTGAGATTTGATATTATTTCTTTCTCCTTTTTTTTTCAAATTTTTTCAAATTTTTGTTTTTTTTACCTAAAAATTAACAACAAAAGATGACTCAATTATTATACTATTTTGCAGGAGCTGTTTAAAGCTGTAGCAAAAGCAATTACTCATAAAGTGAGAGAAACCACCAAAGGTTTACCCACCTCAGGTAAATATCAGGATTGTTTTTCACTTGTTGGTATGAATAATCATGTCACGATAAAATTTCGACATTGTCAGTGTTGAAAAGATGCTTTGTGAATTACATCCATCTGTCCATCCATCCATCTATCTATCCATTCATCCATTTATTGCTATTAAAAACAACAAACAACCCATACGCGCAGTCACTCTGTGTGCTGTGAATATGCTGCTGGTAGCCCTCACTTACCTTGTACGGTAACTTAAGCCATTGCAACATGGCTTCGCCTTTCCCTCTCTCTAGCCTTCTATCTCTCTGCTATGAAATGTACCTTTAGAAGAATATCTTTCCTTGTAGGATATCATTCACTTTAAAGTTTGGATCAAGTCAATAACTTTTCATTTTAATTATGTAGGAAAATAGAAAGGAAAAAAAAAGACAGCCAATGTAAGTTTATAGAAGAAAATATACAAGCTTACTACATTAAAAGTGTGGATTATTATGTAGACTTAGAAGTGTCAAAATTTTAATTCATTCTTTTATGCTACTGCCGCATGGGTGCCAGACTTCCTGAATCTCCAGGAGTTTACTGAATGAGAAAGCAACGGGTTGAAAATTTCCTGAATTGATTGGCAAAATTTTACCTGTCAGATTTCAGGATTGGTGTAGT